>JAOSLQ010003107.1:7647-21081 GCA_025629905.1 Lorius lory | reverse complement strand
GATACCTACCTTGAACTCTTCAGAAAATAAATTAGGCTTCTGTCTACATATTATAAATATATGAAACATAATCAATTTAATCAATGTGGTCAATCCATGTTATTGTCAGGCTAAATTGCTGGTGATTTATTAACATTTCATTCACTGTATTTATTAGCCAGCAACAATCTCAATGTTTCTTACATGTTTCAGGGGAGAAAACAAGTTAACAGACTCCTTTTGCAGATGCTGGGGGAAAACTCTTGTTTTGCCTTTTATTCCTATTGCTTTATGGACAGTCATTTACTGAGGCAAAAAAAAAAATTGTTTCTTTGCTTTCATATACTAAATAATGTATTTTAGCAGATTTTCCAGCTAAAGGTCACTGTGAACACAAGCAGCATTGTTCCAAAGCCTGAGCTGCTGCTCTCAGTTTCAGCTGTTCAAAACTAATACCGAGTTGTTCTGCAACAAACGTGAATCCAGGCAAAATTTGACCCTTCTCGAAGTGTTTTGGGGGAAGGAAGTAATCCTGTCCACACAGCTACACTGCTAATCTGAGGAGTAACAGGACTTTAACAGAGGATGCTGCATCTGTACGATTCTAGATTAAAGTCTCAGCTGCCAAATTTTGAATACATGAAAAATGGGAGGTAGAATAATGCAGGAAATGTGACAACACTGTAAGAAACCTCCACCCTTAGATGTCAGTGAATTCCCAGCAACTTCAACGGGGCCAGGATTTTACTGGTTACATACATCAATAATTCGGCCTCATCTGCAGTACTTTGTTCATTTCTGGTTAGCCCATGTAAGAAATGTACATCAGAAAAATGTGTGGGAAGAATGATAAAGAGATCGAAAAGACTGGGAATGTTTGCACGGGGAAAAAAAGTGAGGAAAAATGAGCATGATCAAAGTATACAAAATAATAAACAGCAGGGAGGAAACATAGATCAGGAACTACTCACCCTACCTCATCTGAGGAGAAAAGGGGCCTCCACTGAAAAGTCACAAAGCTAGTAATAGTAAAAGATACTTTTCCAAACAGTAAGCAGCGAAAACTTGTGGAACTCCTTGCTGCAAGGTGTCACCAAGTCTTGCACTACAGTAAGAATCAACATAGTCACTTGCATGGCTAGGCAGACTGTTAGCAGTGAATTTAATACAGCAAAGCTGTATTAAACACAGAGGTAAGGACTAGAAAAACTGAAATAACATCAACTGCTGCCTCCTCCCTCAGACAGTACCAGAACCTGTAGTTAACCCTAGGATAGCTCTCTATCAGGTGGTGAATGAATAGCAACTTTCTCTATAAACAGATGGATTAGATACTGTCTAAAATTCTAGTCTACATGAAGACTAAATAACTCACTTAAATGATGGGTTGAAGGAAGGTTTGTTTCCTTCAAAAACACACTTTTTAAGAAATTGACATTTTTTTCAGCTTCAGGTTGTCTCCAGGCTTTTCAGTTGCTTTCCCTACTCAAGTATCATGTCATTATTGCAGTGAATTATGCACAATTGAAATCTATTATTTTTTTATACTAAGTATAATATATTCTAGTTCCAGCTCACAGCAAGTGGCCTAGCCTGCAAAATCCCTTGTTGACCAGAGGGGTTGTTCCTGTCTTTCCCAATGGCCTCCCTAAAAGCAACTCAGGAGTAGTTGCTATGCCAGCTGCAGGATCAACAACCTTCTCCTCTGCCCACGTACCAAGTCCAGCCCAAAGAGGGCCCTTGGCACTGGGGAGGTGCATTGACGCAAGGATCTGTTTTCCTCCCTGCCCTGGATGTCTGTTGTCTTGACACCCAGAATATGCCCTCCTGAAGGTGCGAAAGGACAGATTACATGTTGCACTCTAACACAGGATCTTCCATGGACTGACAGACACACCAAAGCCTTAGCTTTTCATATACAAAAACTGAAGTCTAAGAATACTTCAAAACCAGACAGATGAACTTTGCAAAAAGGGTTTATATGCTTTGAATAAGAGGCAAGTGTACATAAAAGGGATATAATGCTGCAGAATTTCAGCTGGCATAAACACAAGAGTAAATTTCTAGTTATGCGACAAGTAAGGAATTACAATCTCCTTACTCAAAATATAGCTGTATATGCCACACACGTAGTGACAAATTTTACACCCATCTCTTGCAGATACTCATATAACTTGTCATCTATTTCTTGTCCAACTATCACTAGTATTTCCAGACTTGCCTGTTTTCTAGAAGATTTCTCTGACAGTTTTGTGCAGTGAGTGGTCCTCCCCGCTGTGTGCCTCCCTCAAGGGTGGCTTTACCTCCTGTAATTCAGTTGCAATACCTGCTACACCTCTGTTCAGCTCTACCTTCCTCATATGACTTAAAATAAGCTGCTGGGCTTAATTTAACAGCCAAGATCATGTGGATTTGCAAACGCAAATTACAGTTCTGGTTATACACCCTCTTTTAAATGCCAAAATCTTTACCTTTTCCTTATCTGCAGCACTGTATGAAGTACAGGAGACCATTTATCACTGTGCTAAAAGCTTTGCCTTTGCACTTTAAGGGTAAAGGTGCAGTTTCTAAGCAAAACTATTTAATAATCAAAGACAGCTTTTAAAGGAAACTACATGGGTTTTGTGTGAAACATGCCCTAGGCAGAAGTGTAAAAATGGGAGAAGGAACTAATTTTATCCTTAATGTAGGACTTGTGTGACATAGGGCTTTATAAAGGCTTCATGCACAGATTTAGCCACTGGTCTAAATTTTGTAGTTACTGTACTATAAACATTATTGGTCTGCATTTAATGACTTTTTAAAGTTTTAATTAGGAGAAAAAGTAAGATACTTGGTTTGCTTTTTTATTTTGCCCTTAGTTTGAAGTTACTTTGCACACACTTTCTCCAGCTTAGAAGTACTGGAAACTAATTTTCCGAGTTATTATTTTTTTTCAAAGCATGAAATAAATCCTGCCTCCCCTCTAGTCTTACACAGACTTCTGTTTGGGACATACACCGTACATATGTTTGAGAGCAAACACTCCAATTATGCTATCACTAAAAGTATTTACATTGTTCAATACATTATTCTAATGACTACACGGAGTACTCAAACTGTAGCTTATTACAATTTTTAATCAAAACAAAGCATTACCCTAACCTTGTATAAAGCTGTCCAAAGACGTAACTTAGCTTATAGCTTTTGAGTGAGGAATACATTAAATGCACTCCACTGTGAAAGGACTGGATTTGTGTCAAACACCAGTGAAATTTCAGATTACCTTCTCCCTTGGTCCTCTTACGAACTAGTCTTTCTTCTTTCACCTCATTGCTTTTAGAGGTATCTAGTATAATTTTTTTCCCCCATAAAATAAAGATTTCTTACAGACAACCCTTTTTGATTCTTTCTTCTTTAAATGTTACTTTATCCCCTGTCACTAATGTGCTGATATTTCCATCCCAATCCATCCATGGTCTGGTTCATGCAAACTACTTGGAATGAACCTTTTGTCCCCTGCTAGGCTCTGACTATTGCTACCTGCTAGCTGTCACTTCCCCAGAGAACTTACAGAGAAAAATCTTCTCATTTTCTGCACAGCCACCTGTACCCACCATTCTTAGATGGATGTTTCTATAAGCAAAACAAACAAGACTGCTGATGGATGATCACTGATCTCCCTCCACTACTTTGATCTTGTTCTTTTATTTACTGCATTATATATTTACTTATAGTACCTATATTACTCATATTTAACTTAAGATCTTCAGTATTGTTTCTCCTTCCTCTTAAAGCAAATAGCTAATATATCCCCTGCTCTTCTCACTCAGTATGAACCCCAAAGAGTCTCCACTTTTCTTTGGATACAATGGTATTTATTCTCCTCATGAAAAATCTTTGTAGCAGAGAAGATAGTTATTTTCTTCTCCCTTTTCTCAATACTAGTGTGACTTTGGACATTGTATTTTTCCACTGATACTCATCTTCACATCTAGTGACCCGATTGCAGTTAAAAGGGAGAGTTTTCTGGATTAAAAAAAATAATGTAGCTAACTAACCAGTGCCTGCTTATATTCATATTATTAATAATACTGAACTTCAAATAATTTAATTTGGAACATTAGACAGACTATCACTGCACACAGTGCAAGAAATCTGGAAAGGGACTTCTTACAAGGGCATGTAGTGACCTTAGTGGAGTCATTAAAGGGGGCTTAAAGCTAATGGCTTTAAGCTATAAGAGGAGAAATTTAGATTAGACATTAGGCAGAAATTCTTCCCTGTGAGGGTGCTGAGGTGCTGGCACAGGGTGCACAGAGAAGCTGTGGCTGCCCCATCCCTCTCAGTGCTCAAGGCCAGGTTAGACAGAGCTTTCAGCAACCTGCTTTAGTGGAAGGTGCCCCTGCCATTGTTAGGGGGTTGGAACTGGGTCAGCTTTAAGGTCCCTTCCAACCCGAACCAGGCTGGGATTCTTAGGAATGTTACAGTTCAGTGAAACATTGTGTTTTTTAAACCAAAAAAAACTAAGCTTTATGTGGCAATGTCCTTGAATTGCTGTGTCTTGAGATTGAGAT
Organism: Lorius lory; assembly: GCA_025629905.1. Classification (NCBI taxonomy): domain Eukaryota; kingdom Metazoa; phylum Chordata; class Aves; order Psittaciformes; family Psittaculidae; genus Lorius; species Lorius lory. The sequence continues at coordinate 16,546 of JAOSLQ010003107.1, read as the reverse complement.
ACTACAATGCACTTTCAAATCATAAAAACGTCCCACTAAATATATCTCCCCTCTATCCCTCCCCTCCACTCCCTATTTTCCCTAATGAAAATGTTTCACATATTCCTCATGCCTACTGAGAGCAAACTGAACAGTTCACAAGAGAAGTTCTAGTCAATTTGCTGGTTGGGTCACTCTGCAACATGCTCACTAGAGGCCCCAGGTTGGGAAATGCAGGTTGGAAATATGCACCCAGCAGCTGCACAGCAATAAATAGCTAGGTTGCCATTTATTTTATAATCAGCATGGGTTTATTGCTCTAAACATACCCCCCAGCAGACACACTGTGTGGTTCAAACAGGAAAGAGATGAAAGACGGTTTCACCATAGAAAAAGTGAGTAACTATGTTGTTGTAGGAAACTGCTGCATCTCAGGTCCAGAAACGGCTGTTCTAGAACAGGCTGGAAAAGAGGCTTGCATGTATGAATCCAGAGTTTGTGTTTTATTTTTGCAATCCACATGGCACATGGGAATCACTAATGCCAAAGTACGCACATCATAGAAGCTATACTGCAAACACTATTGGAATTGACTTTAATGATTCTGATACAGTTATGAATCTGATAAGAATCATTCTGCTCTTCTCGCAATCCATTTTATCTTTGGAGTTTCCTACCATGTACGGAGTGAAACTATATAAAACTTATTTCTTAGGATAACAAGAGTTGTAACTTTGGGCTTGAGGAATCATTATAATCAGGCCATTTAAATGACAGTCTGGATTACTGGACAGGAGTTTGCTCATCAGTGGACATGCAGCAGAAGTTTGTATGTGTACAGAGGTCGAGTGCCAGAGAAGCTACCATGCTCCTCAAAACACATTTTAGATAAACAATGAACAGCCACAAGGAGAAATAGTAAGTCTTGAGATTCATGAAAGGAAGCAGCCTTCTAGTTAAAGATTCTTGCAGCCACGCAAAAGCCAACACCACTTTTAAGAAGCCAGAAGATCAGGCCCTATACATCGTGACAAGACAAAGGTGGAACATGTAGGAACACTTTTTGACTGGGATCAAACGTGGTGGAATAAGTCTTCAAGAAAATTTTCCACTCATTTTGTGCAATCATTTAGGTGGGATCAGCAACTCAAGAGATGTCCTACTCTTCTGCCATCTGGTCTCCCAAAAGGAGATGACATAGGAGAGCAATTAAATCTGAAATGAGAAGATGATTCCTATCAGGAGTAAGACTTTGACACATTTTCTTTATAGGAGTAGTGCATGATTCCCACTGCTCTGTCAGTTTTATTCTGCAGGGAGCCATGTCAAACATAAGAAACCATCTAGAAGACAATAAGCCTGGAAGAATAACTAGGATTATTTAAAATTTGTATACTGTGGGGCCAATTTATCATAAAAGTTGAAAAAAATCCATTACAGAAAGGAAGACATTGTCTTCCATTAAGAAAATTAAAAAAAAACCAAACAAAAAACAACAAACCCAATCTTTATAAAGCTATTCACCACTCTTAGAGGGAAAAAATGCCATTCTACCCTAGTGTGATAAACACGTTGGAGCTCTCTAAAGAATCTTTGTTATAAACCAAAAAGTTCTTACTCACCCCCAAAATTATTTCAGATTGGGTTGATTTATTCTCCACACTGACCACCTAAAGGAGACACAATCCTATTCACCAAATCATTGCAGTTGATACTAAGTCTTTACAAACCTGCCAGTTCCATAACTTTCCCCCTTTAAGTACTTGAACAATTTCGATTCTGAAGGCACCTTAAGCACAAAGCTTCTCTTTACACACAATCTTGCTGCCTATGTTTAAAAGATCCTTTTAGAACTTATAGCATCCCATTATCAATGTAATCCTTCAGTTCTCCATCAGGAAGAGCAGGCCATAAATGGCCTATTTGGAACTAAGAAATGCAGTCAAACAGTCAATGGGATTCTCTCAGTATTTCCTAGGTGAAAGACGCTTCATAAGAATGTCTACCGTGAGGCATTCAAATGATATTAATTTGGCCTAATCATAATATGGCATTATATACATTTTCCCTGCAGTTGTCAGGCTTTATCTACCATGCACACACCAGAAGCTACTTCGGCAGAAAAAATATCAAAGCCAGAATTCAGCTAAAATTGCTTTTAGAAACCAGGACATCCAGAACCACACCAAAACCAAACTTGTAATCACTTCTGAATGTTGATCATGTAAGAGAAACTTGACTAGGCAGCACAGAAGGGACTCACAGCAACTGAAAGAGGCTTTCCTCTTGTTAAACAAAAACTTGATTTTACGTAACATGTCAGGATTTGCAAGTTGTGAACCAAAGAAACCATTAACTCAATTTTTTGAAAATCAGGGCATGGGTTAAACAGTAACCAAGCTCAGCAGTCAATTTTATCACTTGCATTTGGTCTAGGAAAAACCAAATCAAGATCTGTCAGCAGCCAGCCGTGGATTTGGCTTTATCAGGAAAGTCACTTTCTGTTTCAGATTGGATCTTCCCAATCTCTCACCAGAAATTCTTAAGACACAAATTAACTAAGACCTTGGAAAGAACATGTGTTGAAACAGGGACATAACACTTTTAGTGCAATGAAGCAACCTTTTCTATTGGAAAGGGTTTTTGGTGAAGATGTTTGAAGTAGTTCTAATTTAACTGCACTTTAATCCAGCTCTTGGTTTGAATGCCACTTTTAAAAGCAATTACAAACTATAATACAATACACAGTCACAACCTAGACCACTTTTAGAAATTGGGTATGTATTTTTTGTGAACCTTTCAAAATCCTTTTTAAATAAGGGTATAATATTTAAACAAGAAAACCACATGAGGCAAGTCACAATTTGTCCAGAATATCATAGACTGGTGGATAATCTTCATTTCAGTATCAAATTGTTGTCTGTCAGCTTGAAGCAAGTGAGGTCTGCCTTTAATTCTTCTTACTAAACACAACTGAAGGCTTCCAAAACACAAATCCAAACTAAGGACAGCTCAGCCTTGGTTTTATACGTTATGTGTTTAATAAGACACCTCTTATGGGTGCTCTTCAATATCCTTACTTTGCCATAGCATACTTGAACTCTATTGACAAGTATGGCACATAACATTCCTCACAACATGCCTTCTAGGGGTGGACCCCTCAGATTTCCTTTTATCTGCTGTATACATTGAATAAAATATCAATTATGCTCGTGTTGAAGAAACAAAGCTTCACCTGAACTGAGCCTCACAGACTAAAATGTTTTGGTTTTTTTTCCCCCAGATATTAGGAGATGCATGTGCCGTAAGATGGGCAGCTCTGAGGTTAAGCATAAGAATCCCTAATAGTTTTTCAAATGGTTCTCCTATGCTGACAACCAAACTTGCTATTATAACTGCTAAGTATATTCAATGCTACAAATACTGCAGATCAATAATATTATGCTTTTTATATTTTCTATGCCTTTCCCATTGATAAATGAGTGCAGTTGTTTGGGTTTTTTTTACCATTACAGACCATCTTCAGGGCTACTCTTCTTCTTACTAGTTCTTCATCAACACCTGGGTACCACATCTTTCTTTCCACATTGTAGGTCATAATGTATTAATTCCTAATTAAATGTGCTCCAAATTCAACATGCTTTTAACTATCACACAGCTTCACACTTCTAACACAATTTGCCTAAGGACTTGGTTTTCTTCAAGAACTTGAGACCTAAACAGTGCTTCACCATTTTGCACTTTAATCTTGACATAACAAAATCAATAATAGGCAAAGCATAATAAGCAAAGAGACTTAGGCAAACACAAAAAAAATAAACATGGCTACATTTAGGGTGAGTAAAACCAGAGACAAACCTTCCCCTTTTCTTCTTGTTTGCATTTTAGACCAAATTCTTATTCCTAGATTTAAAAATCAACTTCCTCATTTACTTTAACCCACACTTAATTAATTCATTCATTACTTGCGTTATTTATTTCTCAGCACTATAGCATCTGAATGCTTAATCACATCCTTTGATCTCTACATTCTGATGCAGGCTAGAGCATCCTCAGAATTTGTGTGCATATTAAAATGTTCTCTTTGGCCATAAAAATCAAGTTGGTGGGCAATTACTTCAATGTGACACCTTGTATAAGCTTACCATCATGCCTTCACTTTAAACTTTGTAAGTCAATGAAATTATATTGTAGCCATTGACAACACATACAATTTTGCCTGTTTGATATCCCATTACTGCAACAGCAGCCACAATGGTTTGGGGAAAAAGCTCTTTTTCCGTAAGAATGTGCTACCATTTTTTGCGCTCACAAATAGGGCATATTTGCAGGGAACACAATAACACCAATTAAATTACTATCTCAAAATATTTGCTTGCTTCCAAGAGAAAGTAAAGTAATGCAGTTACATGCCTATCTATTGAATTGTTAGTAAAAGATGACCAATAGCTCCCAACACAGGATCAAATGATTCATACAAAGAATTAATTCACCTTTGCAGTCAAAATAGCGAAAGTATTAAATATTCTCAGACTAAATACTTTGCTAGGACACAGGATCAGTTTTGTAGCACCAGGATATACACACAGATCTTCCCTATAAAGCATATAGAACTCTAGCAGAAAAGAGAAACTGTAACCTCTACATATATAGTACTATTTGTACAGTTCTACCAACAGTTCCCAATCTTCCCTCTTCTGCTCATCTCTCAGCTTCAGATCCTGGGCTCAAACCTACCTCTTCATGGGGGAAGCCTAGAAACTCAGAAGCCTTGAATTCTGAAGGGAATACACTTCAAGGAAGAAGAAAAAAAAAAAAAGAAGCCAGTTTCAGAGGACTATGAGAATTAAATACAGAATATCACTTTCATTATCTTCTAAGACTAGGTATTGTACGGAACAGCAGTTAATAAAACAAGCAGAAAAATCTAAATCCACAAAGATAAAAAAAGCTCAACTTCTTTTCAGTTTGCTAGGATCATACATTAAATGCAAAGAAACATTGAATTCTGTTCCATGGATCAGTTAAAGAAAAGCTACTGAGGGGCTATGCTATAACCCACTTAGATTAATCAACAACTTACCAGGGATCGGGGTGCATTAGCATGAATTGCACGCTTAAGTAGCAAGTCCCTGGACTTTATCACATCAAAATCTGCCTTATCTAGTGGTTTGAAGCCTTTATGATCTTAGTCCCACATGGCCACATGCACAATCCTTTACTCAGAGAAACGTTCACAGCTCTACTCCTCAGCCTGATTCCAGCACCATCCAATAGTACAAACAATTGATCAGAATTACTGGGCTTGTTTTCTGAAGGCGTCTTCCAGCCATAGACTTCCACTGTATTTATTCTGTTTTCAGAGACATCAGGAGAGAATAAGGAGTGAATGAACACATACTTGGGATGAGAAATTGTTAAGTAACAATTAATTTCACCTCTCTCCCTCACAACAACACAGGTAAAGTAATCCTTTCAGAAGTACCTAAACACACAGTGCCTATGATATCAAAAGGATTTGGGAAGACCACAAAAAGATGATGCATGAAACTGAGAAGTGACAACATAACTGAGTACTTATACTGGGATTCAAACCTATTCTTATGGTCTCATCATGTTATCCCAGCATGCAGTTAAGCTATAGCATTTCTTTCTCCTACGTGACCTGTACACACCTTTAAGGGTCCTTAATTAGAAGATGACAACGTACTGAACAGCATTACAAGAAGCCCAACCAGATATGTTAAATTTACTGCAACAGAGGGAATGAACTGCTGTCATGAAAACAAAGCCATGTTTATGCTGTGGTTAAATTATGGCTTTAAGATATGACAGTCATTTATCTATAGCTGAAGGGTATAAACTGGGCCTTCAAGCATGTAACCTGCATGAAGTATACATGCTGGAATCAATGAGACCACTTACATGATCAGATTTTGTGAGGTTAGAGCACTGCAGTGGGGGCAAATTGCTCAAAGGTAAACAGAACTAAGTAGGAAGAAAAGGATGAAAATGACATAACACAGAAAAAGACACAGAAAAAAAAAACCCAAACCAAACAGAAAAGAAAGTCCTTAGACTGCAACCTTCTCCTAAAAAGACAAGTAGAAAAAGCTCTTCCGTTTGGTATTTGAAGTTCTACTAGACAGAGAAATGCATAACACAGGAGTACACAATCATGCATGGTTATGATATCTTCTAAGCTCTATCACCTAGGCTCAGCCTAGGATCTCACTGTCAAAGCAGGTTGCCTCCTGCCTCGCACACCACATTAACATCATTAATAAATTATGACCTTAGTAACACCTATTTAATCCTATTGCCTTCAGTAGAGTTTTGCAAGTGTCATTTAGCACTTCATTTAAGGCAATGAGATTGCAAAGGCAGCCTGGAAAGCAGAGCACAGTCTATAACATTGCTGATGACAATGCACAGCAGAGTCCCTTTTAGTCTCCCAGTCGGTGTCACAGATACAACAGTAATAAAGTCTGACTCTGCTTAATATGCCTGCTCTGCATGTACATTTACACTGACAGGACACTTTTAACAAGGAACTACAATCTGCATAGATATTACTTAGTGAACAATCTTATTTTAACTATGAGCATGACAATTACAGAACGTCGTGGCAAGGTTGGTTTGTTTTTTTTCTCCCTGTACTGCTTCAAATCCCGCTGTTTTGGCTTGCAACATTTCTTTGCAAGAAAAAAAATATGCCAAATACATTCTGAAGACAGAAGAACCTTACATTAAACTTGAGGAAAATTTGCCACACAATTCCTTTTAGCAGCTCATGGCAGCAGGGGAGAAGAGGATGTGCTCTGAAATTTTTCACTATGAATAATGTGCCTCCAGTATCCTTGTAGTTGAAGAAAACTTATTCCCAACCCTGAATATCTTTATATAAGGTGGAAATATGTAACATGTTAGAGCTTAAGTCTACTGAAAGAGATAAGCTGTAAGTAACTGACATTATAATTGAGTATAGCTAGTCTGTGTGAGAGAAGTTCCTACTTCCTCAACAAGTTCTGGGGAGCATTCAGGTCAGGTACTGTAATACTAACACCCAACTCAAGAAAAAGCAGCCCCTCGATGTTGAAAAGCTGTAACTGACAACAGCGGTGGAAAAAAACGACACAAAACCTTGAAAACTCTGCAGCTGGAAATTTTCTGTACTTCTTCATCTGGGTATGGAACCTCCAACCTTAAGGCTTCATTTCTTATATCAGATTTTAGAAGCTGGAGGTAAAGACAAACTGTACTGGGCTGTGAGTAAAGATGAGACAAATTTACTAGATATGCATTTCCTTAGAGAAAGCTGGAGGAGCTCCAACCCATTCACAGTGACCATACTGCCATCCTGAGGCTGCAACTCCAGAGCAAAGTCTCAAACTGGCACGAAGCAAAGACCTCCCTTCAGCCCACTTGACAGAGTCTAGTTTTCAGGGAGCTATACAACTGATGGGGCAGTTCAGTTCTGCAAGGACATGAGGTTTATCTACTGATCGCACCATTGCCAAGCATGGATCTGGTGCAGAAGCACCTCCAAGCAAGTTATTCTAGTTTAACTTCTCAGAAGGGGTAACTCTGTACCAGCAGTCTCATTCTTCAAGACAGTTAAATGCATGCACACAAACCTTCGGGGAGCAAAGTATTGGTGGTCTGGAAACCAAAACACCATAAAGCCCCCACAAACAACACAAGCAACAGCATGGGAAGAGAAGTGGGGGGCTTTTATAACAATGTCCAGGGCAGTCTGAGGTTTAGTTTTGGACAGTAACCTGAAAAGACACAGAGGTCTTAGAAAATCTAACCAAGAGATCTGGTTGATGGAGAACTCTGTAGGAAGTAGTACTGACATTGAAACATCTCGCTTCCCGGCTTCTGTGGTGAACATTTCAGTTTATAAAGGGAAGGCAGACTCACTTTCTTTTCACTTCATTCAACAAGTATAAGGAACTTGGCGATAAAATGTGAGAGATCATTTAGACCATAGGAGGAAACAGGAGTAAGGCAGCATAAGCAAAGTGAACTGCTTATCAGCTGGTGACTGTGATCCAAAACCTGACCTGCAAAATACATTCTGTGAATGCACCTCACACCGGTAAGTAAGGGGAGGCCAAGTAGCTTTACCTAAACGAATACAAACACATTCTTAACTCTTCCCCTAGACTGAGAATAAATGGTCATTGCAATAAACATTTAGGGTTGAAATGCACAGTAAGGTATCTTAAAGTTTAAGATTACAGATCAAAAAATGCATAGTTATTTCAGTATTTTACTGCCTTCTTAATAGAGAATTTTGCATGCTTGGAATTCTTAAGCATGAAGCATTGATTTTAGGTTTAATTTAAAAGGTGAAAAGGGAAGAAGTTTTGTCTCATGAAACAAACAGCACAAGTCACAAAAGACATTCCTGCTCCATGCAGTGCATTAAGTTGTAGTCACCTTACTCCGTAGAACAGAGGCTTGACATAAGATATCTATACTACTACCAATGGTTTATAGACACTTATCATAAGAAGCATATTAAATTGCTCAGGTAGATATAGCAAAGGGCATTGAAATGATCACCTGGAATCCAAACACAGTTATACACATATACAATTATATCCTTCCCTCAGAATGCAATCTTTTGCCTCCATGCTATCCACAGCCAATGCTAGACGACTCTGGAGAGATGGATAAAGAACTCAGTCTGGATGAGGACAATCAATCAAGATCTTCTCTGGAACCAGAACTGCTGTTATAACAAATCAATAAACGCTACCTGTTGATCTACAACAACAGAATCCTGAACTTGTCTATTCAAAATGATACATATATACATTAACCACTGCATGTGTGCATGTGTTTATTTAAATATAAATTCTAATTAAATTTGAGGGTTTTATTAATGCATGCACATTCATAAGCTGAC
>JAOSLQ010003105.1:13279-26138 GCA_025629905.1 Lorius lory | reverse complement strand
GAGCAGCTTGCTCCAAGCCCCTGTGTCCAGCCTGGCCTTGAACACTGCCAGGGATGGGGCAGCCACAGCTTCTCTGGCATGGTCAATATCTAAGTTGGTGGAGTGGAGAATGATGGAGAACATGGGCTTGACCCCAGCTCCAGCCTCTTCTCCTCCACCTGCATTGCTGCTGGATCCCATACACTCCATGCAGTGATTCCATCCTTGCTGGTGCCCATCACCAAGACCCATCAGCTCCTCGCAGCGGGTTTTCCCTTCCAGCATTCCCTGCGGACTGGCTGATGCTGGAGCACCAACGGATTTTTCCACTCTTCAGGCTGTTTCTTTTCTGACAGAAGGTTTAGACATACAGAAAAAAACCCACCCAGACTACCAAAAATCTGGCTGTTTGTCTTTCCCTTCCCACCCTCCTCCCCAGAACCGATACCCAAATCACTCCTCAATAATATACATATTTATTTCCTCTTAATTAGTGCCGATATTTACAAAAATTGTGATATTCTGTGAAGAATAAATTATATACACTCATGAGAAACCAGACAGCAAATGCTCAGTTGGGCTATGTATGTACACAGATCTGTATACTTATATACAATGGTCAGCCTTATTGACTCGGGTGCCTCTCACCCTGTTATTCACCCGACCCCCACGTCGTCAATAAGAGCAGTAATGTCTATACACACTGTGCAATTCAGATACAGCTGGTGTCTAAAGTTTTTGTCTAGCAAACGCATGGTTAAATGACTTGAAATTCCCACGAGTCCTTCTTTAACAGTTTATAGGCCTCTCTCCATTCCTGGTCCCATTTCCCTCGTAACCATGGAAACAAAAGGTTCAGCTCCAGCATCCTTAGGATGAGTCCTTCTTGGATTTCCTCTTGCTATCGATTCACTCAAATTAGGCACCGCATACAGGGTTGATCCAATACCCATTTTTATCCCTTGTGCTTCAGTAGATGACATTGGAGGACAAGAGTGAAGTCTCAAGCAATGAGGGAGCAAGTGCAAAAGGGTAATTTACAGTCTTAGAGGCAGCAGAAGATTGAAAATAAAAGTCAAAATCAAAGAAACCAACCCCAAAATACCAATCCCAACCTCAGGACAACCAGGCAGGGCTGGGGAGGAGATAGAGTCCCCATGAGGGTCCATGTGTATGGACCTTGTGTGGTTACATGATGTCCAGCAGCTCCTACAAGCCAAACCATCCCTCTTCTGAATCAAAAAACATGGATAAGGGATTTATCTCTCATCACACACAGCTGGGCTGGGGGATCTTGTCCCTAGGTAAAAACCAGTGCTGTGCTCTCAGGGATGATTTACAACGCTGGAGGACGGTTCCTCTCCCCCGTGATGGGATGCAGCAGGGTCAGAGCACCCATTTCAGAGAAGGGAGCATGAAATTTGAGCAGCCAAATGCAGTAACCTCATGGCGAGACCAAGGCTGGAGAAGGGCAGTGCTTTGGCCAGGGGCAGAACAGTGGCTGGTGCATGGGAGTGACCATTGTCCCCACTCAGAGCCCCTGGCAGGGGACAGCAGCTGGTCCCCAGTCAAAGGGACCAAGGGATGAGCTCAATGTAAAGGGGTGCAGGGACAGAGCCACAGCCTTATTTTGGGTGCAAAACAAAACAGTTCGGGTCTGACTTCTTCTTTCCTCACCCCTCAGCCCCTTTCACCCTAACAGCATGCTGGTCAGCTCCCACTGACTGAAGAAACCCCTCGAACACCCCCATGGATGCAGATCTTGAAATAAACCCACTCCAGTTTCAAAACAGGGAGTTGCCACCACCCTGGGACCAAAAGCCAGCATGGTTCAAGGGACTGAAAATATGAACACTACAGAAATAAACCCTGAAAACCCAGAGCAGCGCAGCTCTTGACTTCAGCTAAATCCCATCAACTTCTGCTTGGCTTTCCCTGCACATCACAGAAACAGTCGTGACAGGCCCAAGCTGGGGATTCAGGATCAAGAGCAGAGATGCTGCAGAGCTGCTGGTCTGCAGAGGGATGCACGGAGCTGATGCCACCAGTTCTCACCATGCTCCACTTCCAAGGCCAGATCCAGATCTCCTTTGCTTGGGCCCATCCCTAGATGTATTGCCGGCTCTGGTAAAGACTTTGGTAGCAATTTCAAGGGCTGACCCAGCAATTATCTGATAACAAAGCGAGGCCCTTCCTGAAATACCTCCTCCTCCTCTCTCTTTTGCTCTCCTTCTGTGTATTTATGCACAAATATGCCCATATTTATACACCCACGTGCTACACTCTCATAACAACAATCTAGAGATCCTTTGCTTCCTATAGCTCAGTGTTCAGATCTGCAGGACTTTGACACAGAGCATCACTGCAGAGATTAGGTTTCCCAATAAAAAACATGGGCCCATATAGACAATTTTGCCCTAATCACTTGGTGGTGTCCAGCTGGTAGATGAGCCTCACCCCATTGCCCTTAGCAGAGATATGGGACATACTAAAGGGCTGATGGCTTACTTGCAGGCTTGGGCATGTGATTGGGTGTTAGAAGACAACCTGCGCTATAATCACTGTTTTCCATCTCTCCAAAACCATGCCACAAAGGATAAAGCTAAAATACAGGGTCTTCTCCTCTGGGTGCCAACCCAGGAGCACCTCCACAGACCAGTGGGATCCTCTCCTCCATCTCACCCCTGGAGAGAGGCAAATATCTCCATGGGAGGAGGAAAGGAACCAGACACCTACGTTAAGTGGCCTGATGCAATCTAACACAGATGGTGGGACCCTCTCCTTCCCCAGTCCTTAATTTAGCATCCTCAGGCTGAGCTGCTTTGCAGCACATTTTTGCAACCTTTCAGAGTCAAGGGGAGTTTTGGATGCTCAGCATCTCTGCAGAAACAGGCCCAGAATCTCCCAAACCAAATTCCTCAAGAAAAAATAAATAAAAGAGAAGAAGAAAACCCACAGTCTCCCGAAAAACTGGTTCAAGATCACATCAGTGAGTCAGAAGCAAGGCTAGAAATAGCACTAGAGCTCCGACCTGCAGGCACAAATCCCATTAAAAGCTATAGGGAAACCATTTGTCTGTGCAGGGGAGAGACTGGGCCCTTCTGCTTCGTGCAGCCTCATGGATTGCCTCCAGCCACAACCTCCATGGACCTTTCTTGCCCCAAACCAAACATCCGAGCACTTGTCCGGGTGTTTTCCTATTTCCCCAAGGACAGACCAGTGATGTTCTCCCACCAGGGCTCATTTTGCCCAGGAACATCTGCCTGGGCCTATGCAAGAGGTGCAGGATCCGTCCTAAGGAAGGGGCTGGCCATGCTCCTGTTCCAGGAGGAATGTGGCTTCTCTCTCTTTGGGCCCGTTCATCCCTGCAATGCGTCTCTGGGGATTCCCAAAGCAGCCAGGACCTCCCAGCTTGGTGAGTGGGTTTGATGTGCCTCATCCTGCTCACACACCCACTTTCCGTCCTGCCCAGCCTGGGAAAGCCCACATGGACACCATATCCAAACCAGCACCTCCTCAAAACCCCATCATCTTCCTCCTTACTGAACCACAACGGCTCCCCCCAAATCACCCAAAGCCTAAAGCATTAAACAACCAGTGCAAAGTCCCATTGGGTGTCAGCAGCCTCCAAAAAACCCTGCAGCAACCAGCCCTTGGCCTTGGTGCTTTCCCACACCCCAGGGATGGGATCACTCAGTGCTAAGAGCACCCAAGGGTGGGAAGGCAGAATCCTGGTGCATCAAGCAACTTCCCTGTGCAAAATCATATCCCTATGGTCCCACTATGAGCTGAATCAATGGAGGCTGGCCTGCTGGCCTGCTGGCCTGCTGCCCTGGGAATTGTGCCTGAGCAGTGACTCATGCCAGCCCCATCCCATTTGATGAGCTTCAGAAGCAGAGATTTATTGCTTTCGGTTGCATTGCTTCTTTTTGTGTTTTAAGGTGTTAACAGGATTCAGGGACTCCCATTTCAGAGGTGCAGCAGTGAAGAGGGAGGAGAGGGCTCCTAATGTAACGAGTTGTAATTAAAGACAGGCTGAGGGTCCCATGTTGCGTGGTGCTGAGCACCTTTGAGGCCCAACACACTGATGCTGCTGGTGCTCTGCACCAAGCAGAAGCCAGGACTCTCATGCACTAAGTGGACACTTGGTATTGATTATAGCCTGGTGTGAATCAATCCATCAATCAAATAAAAATGAGGAGTGATTTCACCTGCCCAAGTGGAGCCACATCAGCACAAGGAATGGATCCAGCCCCAGAGCAGCATTTGGAGCCATTGCTGTAGAATACGCTAGCACCGTTTGGTTTATTGTTATTAGTATGGGTTTCCTCTCTGAGCTCAGGATGGGGCTGATTGACCTCCCTCTGCATGCTTTCCCCATGCCCATACTTCCAGCAGTACAGCACTGACCATGCCCCAGTTCAGCCCAAATTCACCCCAACTCAACAGGCTTCTAAACCCCATCCCATGCCCTTTGAGGGAGGCTTTGCTTGACCATGACCTTGGATGTGGTTTGCATCCCTCTCCCCTGACCTGGCAGAAGACCAGGGCACACATCCCTGGGGATTGTCAGCAGTGGGGAAACACAAGGAAGGGCAGACAGGGATGGGGAAAGCAGGTGAGATCTTCCTGGACAAACAGCTTCTACGTATCCCCAAGGAACACCAGGATGAAGAAGAAGCAGAGACAACCTCAGGGTCCCTGCACCTTGACTCACCCCTCCTAAAAACCCTGGAAGAAGGCAAAGCAGAGGCTCAGAGGTACCAGCTCAGATCCAGCCCACCCTTAGCACGTGCCCTCTCCACCACAAAGGAATAAAACACCAGCCCTGAGGTTCTACATGATTGCAAAGGAATTTTCCAGCCCAAAACACACCCTACCCATGGGTGCCATGGGGCAGGTCATCCTGCTCCCAGCCCACATCCCACCATCCCAGCATTCCTGAACTGGGAAGGTCCCAGTGATCCAAGCAATCACATTTGCTGAGGATTTGGCCCTATAGTCACTCTCTAAATATCTATACACACACACTAATTATATGGGGAAAGGCTGAAAACTGCTGACCAATCAAGTCAGGAAACCCAGTACCTGCTTTTCCACCTGCTCCTTGTGCCCTCTCTGATCCACTGTGGGTTTCTGCTCATGACACCAAGATTAATGACTAATTACGTGCCCTATAATGAGTGCAGGTGTTTAACTTTCAGCTCACCTTCCCTCTCTTGCATTAGTTGGCTCTTGTGTCTGGCTGCTCAGACACTCAGGCTTTGCCTTGTTATCTATCAAACTGTTGTCAGCACATGCCTTCCCCATCCAGGTTTGAAATCTAATGGAGAGTTTTTAACTCCCATGAATCTCCTTCGAGCCACCGGAGAATCTATAAACACTATAAACATGAATACTGTATAGTCTACTAAGAAAATAGATATTTGTGTGTGTATTAAATATTCAGATTCATGCAACGAATATCCATGCAGCTGTACTGTATTACTGGTTAGATTTCACTGCAGTATAAATATGTTATAGGCCACAGCATAGTTGCTCCTGTTTTTATATATATAGATATCAAAAAAAGGATGCTTTTTCCAACTCATTTTCAATGTGTCAGTGGAGGTGTCTTTGGTGATCCTGGAAATATTGGTGATGGAAGTGGCATCTAAAGAGATTAATTCAATCCAACCGCTTGATTTATTTACTCGTCCCTCCTGATGCCTGGCATAGAAAATGTAAGACTTAATAAATAATGTGCCTTCATACTAATTATCCCTCCCCTGGGCCTCACACTGGCATACTGCAGTGGCTCCAACTATTGCAGCATGCAGCATTCTCAGTTATGAAACACGAGCCTGGGTGATGAGTTCGCACTTGGCATTCCCGGGGCGGAAACCTGAGCCTTCCAGCAATTCGGGCACACGACTGCATCTTCTCTTCATTAAGCTCTGCCTGACCTTTCCCAGCCGTTCCCCATGCCTGGAAGCTGGCTCTTACCCAGCTGCATGGGACAGGGAGCGGTGTTTGTGGTACCCCGGGATGGTGTGGAGCTTCCAACCCCATGCCCATCCCATTGCTCAACCACTTCATATGTTTGGAAACCCACCTGGGATGGGAGAAGGGAAACAAAATGGTTTGTTGTTGGGGTTGTTTTTTTGCACGAACTCTTATTGGGTGTGGAAATCAAAGGTTAAAAGTCACTTACACAGCTATTGCTTCCCATGCAGAACCAAATATACACCGTAGAAAATACTGTAGTAACTACAATGCAGAGCAGCACTCAATATCTGCAATTGTTCCACTTCAGCTTTAAATAGGTTACTAGATTTTAGCCACTAGACATCGGTTAGCATTTTGGTGATATTCACATAGTTTGTGTTAGCTAGGGTGCAATTGGCTGTCTTCAAGTTCTCCTCCCTAAAATCCTCATTGCTATTATTTACGCCTTCCTGAATCTCCATATAATCAGACTTACTAATAGTAGAGGCACTTCTGCTTTTCTTTAGGTCAGGGGAAGAGGGGATCTTTGGGCAGCTGGTTACTTGCAAATATTGAGCCTGCTCCTCTCCCTCTGTCTCCCGGTGGTAGAAGTAATTGAAGTTAGACACTATGACGGGCACTGGTAAGGCAATCGTTAATACACCAGCGATGGCACACAAGGAACCCACTATTTTCCCCCCGATGGTCGTGGGGACCATGTCTCCGTAGCCAACAGTCGTCATGGAAACCACAGCCCACCAGAAGGCATCGGGGATGCTCGGGAACTGGGACTCGCTCTCGTCGGCCTCGGCAAAGTAGACGGCGCTGGAGAAGAGGATGACGCCAATGAAGAGGAAAAATATCAAGAGGCCCAGCTCCCGCATGCTGGCCTTGAGAGTCTGCCCCAGGATCTGCAGCCCCTTGGAGTGTCGGGAGAGTTTGAAGATCCTGAAGACCCGCACCAAGCGGATGACTCGAAGGATGGCCAAGGACATGGCCTGCTGGCCTTGCTGACCATCCTCCGGCTTCTCGGCCATCTCTGTCCCTAAGGTGATGAAATAGGGAATGATGGCTACGATGTCTATAATGTTCATGATGTTGGTAAAAAACCCAGCCTTGCTGGGGCAGGCAAAAAACCTCACCAAGAACTCAAAGGAGAACCAGATGATGCAAAGTGTCTCCACGATGAAGAAGGGGTCTGTGAAAGAGGTGGACTGCTGGTACCCCATGCTGCTGTTGGAGTAGGGAGGATGGCTCAGCCCGCTGCCGTGCATGTCTTCATTCTCATCCCGAAAAATGGGCAACGTTTCCAGGCAAAAGCTGACAATGGAGATTAAAATCACCATGACGGAGACAATAGCTATAATCCTGGCAGGGCCTGAGCTCTCGGGGTACTCAAAGAGCAACCACACTTGTCTCTGAAATTCATTCTCAGGCAACGGCCTTTCCTCTTCTTTGATGTAACCTTCATCCTCCCGAAACATCTCCATTGCTTCTTCCCCCAGTTCATAGAAACGAATCTCTTCTGAGAAGATATCTAAGGGCACGTTAACTGGCCTCCGCAACCTCCCACCAGACTGGTAATAGTACAAGATGGCATCGAAGCTGGGTCTGTTCCGATCAAAGAAATACTCATTCCGGAGCGGGTCGAAATATCTCATTCTCTTTTTAGGATCCCCTAGTAAGGTCTCTGGAAACTGGGCTAATGTCTTGAGCTGTGTCTCAAAGCGCAGCCCTGAGATATTAATGACCACCCTCTCGCAGCATTCATGGTCGGTCTCAGGGTTATATGTGTCCTGCGGGTGACCGGGAAGAGCTGCAGCTTCATCTGCAGGATCTCCAGTAGCAACTGTCATATTGGGGTTTAAAAGAAATCCTTATGCTAAACACTTCCCAGTGCCCGGTGGTGGGATCGGGTTCAGGGCAGGGCTACTATCCTGCGGAAGGACAGGTACGTAGGTTTGGAAGTGTCTCATGAAAAGGCGAAGGGATGAGAGAACAAAACAAGAGAGAAAATAAAAAAGAAAAGGAAAGAAAATTGCCCCTGCTGAGAAAGAGAGAGATGAGATAAAGTTGGGGGGAGGACAGCGGCTCTCTTCACTAGCACGTCTAGCCCCTTCCTTGCAGGGGGTGTAATTTGCTTTCTTTGGGACAGAGTTCAAAAACTCCCATCTCAACCCATTAGGTGGAAGAGAGGAAACACCTGAGGAACTGTCGCCTATTCAAAACCAGTGTGGAAAACCTGGCACTGGCAAACCAGGACTATTATTTTGGCTAAAAATAAAAATCCCAATTAAAAAATAAACAAAAGAGGGGGAAGGGAAGAGCAAAGAAGGAAGAAAAATAACCCCATCCAGCCCTAAAGTGGTGAGGGGACCCCGCGGGGTGCCGGGTAGAGGCAAACCAGGCTCAGCTCATTGCTCATTCCCAAGCATGCAGCTAAGGGTTAATATTTAACCGTGCAATCTCAGGCAATCTCCCCCTCTAGGAAACCTCTAGCTCCGGGTTTAAGTTCGACACCTTCCCAATCCTCTTGCCATAAATCGAGGCGACATGCTGCCCTCCCTGCCTGCAGCCAACCGGGCAAGCTCCGCGGCCCCACGGACCACTGCAGGCCCCCTCCTCAACCGCTGGTGTCCCGGCTCCTGTCATCCTCTGCAAACCACCATGGCACACAGAAAACAAATCACATTACCTGGAGAAGCCAAATCTTAGTGTCTCTTTAGTAACACCGATTATCTGACCCTGGGGAAATCCTAGAGAGAAATACAGGCTTCCAAGATCCCCATAATTTCCTCTCTCTTCAAAGTTAAAAATAATGGTGAGTCATCGTAGAAAAAGGAGAAGGGACATAAAAGGGGTTAGATTCCCAGATGGTGGAAGTCAGGTCTTGTAATGGTTTGGACTGGAGAGGGAGAGAAAAGAGAGACAGAGAGACAGAGAGACAGAGTCTTCTCGGTAGCTGTTGCAGATCTGCACTTCAGGGCAGATGAGCGTCTGTCTGATGCCTCCGGTACGCCGGTGAGAAGATGCTAAGCTCAGCAAACCCCGATGTCCCCAGTGTCCTCGGGAGGTGTGGCATCGCCTGGAAAAAACACCGAGAAGGTAACGAGCTGCTGGGGGCTTGAAAGGAGCATCTGCAAAGCCCTGGCTCCTCCAGGCATCCCGCTGCCTGGCCAACCCGCACTGCAACACGAGAGGAGGGCGAGAGCGCGCTAGCGGCAAGGCGGAAAAAACCAAAGCCCTGTCTCCCTGCGCTCGCCCTCAGCGCCGCGGCGTGCAGCGGGGCCGGGCTGCCCCTGGAAGCCGGTGCCAGGCGGAGGAGAAGGGGGGGAAACGACGCAGCCCCCATCCCTGCAAAGTTCCCACCATCACCAAGCACCCAGGAGTCAGTGGTACCCACTGGGCGCAGCTCCCACGCCATTGCGTCGCGTTCCTGGGTGATTCAGGAGGCTCCGGCTTCATCCGCAGCACTGAACCCTCCACCGATCCCTGTGTGTCCCCACCAAAGCAACAAGCCCCCCACCCCTCCCCAGATGTCTCCAATGAACCCTGAGCATCGTGGGCCTGACCGTGGTACCCACACAGCCTGCATCCCCATCCTCCCCAAAGCCAAACCCCCGATTGACCCACCCCATGGGAATTCGACTCCAAGAATTTCTCATGGGGATGTTGAGGCTCCGGTCGCCGGTGGGTGCCGGGTCATCTCCATCCCTGCTCCTAAGGAGCACCCATTCCCACAGCCCTGCATTTCCTTACACCGTGGAGATGCTCAACCCAGAGGGGTCCAATCAATCTCTCATTTTTCTCCTTGATTCTTTTTTTCCCTCCCAAAATAAAAATAAACCAAAAAATCCTCTAACCTCCCTTCTTCAGCTCCAACTCGACTTGTCTACTTTGAGCCAGGATTACAGAATCGGGTAGGGGAGGCAGGTGGAAAATAACCCCGTGGTCCCAACCTCCTCGGCAAAGATTTCAGCTGTCTCCAGGCCATTTATGCCTGTTGGATCCTCTCTTCATCACCCGAGGTGCAGATATTGTCGCAGATCCCTCTTTTCTTGGAAATTTCCCTTTTCCGTGCAACCCTCCTCTCCCTTCTCCTTATGCACTAGAAAAAATAGTACAACCCTGACAAGGCTTGCAGCATCCAACCGCTTCATTAACCCTTTTCTGCCAGGCCCACAGCACAGGAGGCTGCATTTGTCCCAGTTTTTCTCCTTTTCCTGCATTTTCTCCCCACCACTTGCTCCCCAGCTACTCGCTCAGGAGTTCAGCTGGATTTGACCTTCCCTGGCTCCTCTGAGCATCACACCAAAGCACCACAAACCCCATCTTTCTGCTGCTGCATCTCTGGTAGCCACAAACCCCAATTTCACCCCAAATCAACCCACCTTCAGTTATTTTTTTGCTCAAAGCAGTTTATTCTCCTGCCCATACACTCTCTTCTCCCTTTTCCCCCTTCCCAAAACACCACAGCTTTGGTTAACAGCACAGAGATTTACTTTTCTTTTTAACATGTTGAGTTTTATTTGCCATGAGGTCCAGGCTCCTTCCTTCCCAGTCCAAATCCAAGCTGGGATGCTCCGTGCTTATCGGAGACAGTTATGGCATCATCTGAATTGACATCACATATCCCAGCACTCTGTTTCCCCTACTTTCTCCCCATGACATGCTTTCTGGCAAACACACCCCGCTCTCCCCCAACCATCTTTGGGGTTAATTCATGCAAATTTGGGATTTGGGAGGGGAGGGCATGGAGGAGGTGAAGATTTGCCCTAAGACCCTTATTTCCCCCCCGCCTGCACAGAGCACTGCAGGCAGGAGCCGTGCCTGTAATTAAGGGGGGTGAGAATTCGGGTGGCACCTCGAGGACAAGGTCATGTTTGTGACTCAGCCACGAGCCCCTCCATTTGCACAGTTTATGGCCAGGTTGTATTTAAGCAGGGCAGGAAGGGGAAAGGGTGGAAGGAGAGGGGGGAGAAGAGAAAAAGGCACTAACTTACAATTGGCTCTGCAGTCAGGCATGCGGCGAATGCACAAGCAGCCGCTCTGCTCTGCGCCGCTGCTGGCACCTCTCACCTACGGCCCCCAGACTCCAGGAGTCAACCCCCAAAGGCAGCAGAGCTCCTTCATGAATATTCATAAGATTAATATGAGCGTCTTCCCCCCCCCTCCTCCCCTTGCCTCCCTCCTCCCAAGCAAGAGACCTAGATTTCAACCACTGGGAAATAATCATATCCCTGGATACGTGATGCTGCTTTACTGATCCATACCATATTCTTGGTAATAGCCTGGATCTGCTCAGGGAGATCTGGGGGATGGAGAGCCACCAGCCCCATGCAGCTTTGGGGAAGGAGATGGGGCAGGTTTGGACTCACAGGGACCACACTGCTCTGCTCTTGGCTGGGATGCGGATGTATAAAGCAATATTTTTCTATCACTTTGCATTTACCAACCTCCCCTCATAAGGAGGAATCTCCCACCCCCAAGGAAGAAGATGGCCAAGCTCCTACAGACGTAGCACATCCAACCTATGGAACAAACCCTGTGTTAGGGCACAAGGGAGATACATCTGCTTGGACCCTTCTGCCATTTCCCCATGGCCCTACGAAGAGCATCAGGGCAGCAACAAGTCTGCAAGGTGCCTGGCACCCAGCAAACATGATGGGTGTTCCAATGATTGCCTCCATTTCAGCATAATGGAAAATAGTTCTATTCCAATATGCAGTGGTCAAGGAGCTGCTGGTGCCAATGGCAATTGCCCCAGAGACAGCAACCCAAGCTGGGATAGGAAGGCAGGGATCACCCTGAATAGCAAAAATAATCAGTTCTAAGTCTAATTCCCAGCCATCCAGGGGGATCTGGGGACCTGGTAGGGCTAAACCATGTTATATTAGCTTCACAAGGTGCCAGGAGCAGAGGGTGGCACAGAAACAGTGGATGCAGCACTGGGGGGTGAGGGGGATGCTCCTCCCAGCACCCCTCTTCATCCTGAAACAAAATCTATTTCCCCAATCCCCAGCCACATCCCAACATTGAACATGTATTTTTATCCCTATGGCAAAATCAGGAATCCTTACCTCCCTGCTGCAAAGAGCCCTTGCACGCATGGGTTTCCTTACTGTGTGCAGCCAGTGGGACAGGAGGCTCTGGATGAGGGTGTTTAATGTCATCTGCAGGGTTTTAGCCTTTTCTAAGGGCAGATCTGCCATAGAAGGGGAGGTTGAATCAAGAAAACAATTTGCCCTGCTCTGATCCTTATTCAATGTGCAGAAACTGAGGCTGGGCAGAGAACAGCTCAAGTGCAACTGAGTTTGTAAGTTGTTATTCCTGCTACCACCTTGGGAACGTTCTGCAAAACCAGGGATTCTTTTACATCCAGACATCAGCAGCTCCTCACAAAGAGGCTGAATCCCGTCTCCAGCAAATCAGGGGAATTTCCCTGAATTGAGTGACGTTCCCCTGATTTACTCTCCTAATTGTGGAGCTATTCATACAGTCTGTGTGTCTGCACTCGCCTCCCTCAGCCACGCTGACAACTCCAGACGTAACCCAGGCTTTCAGAGAACTAGACAAGCTGATGCGCTGCACCCACTTGTCTGTTTTACATGGGTTTAACCAGCCAACGTCTCTGCATCGGTATTATAAGTAAAAAGAAAGTCTCTTCTGTATTATTTCTCTTATCTAAATGGACTTTATAGTCACTCAAACTGGAAACCTCACTCTATTTGTGTGCTTGGCCCTGGGCAAGTCACTTAGCACAAGGATGTGGGGTAGGGGAACCTAAACCCATCCCACTCCTACCAGTTTGATGCCAGAGAGGGACCTTGGACAAAGGCCTGTAGGGACAGGCCAAGGGGAATGGCTTGAACCTGCCCGAGGGGAGACTGAGCTGAGCTCTTAGGCAGAAGCT
>JAOSLQ010003105.1:0-12958 GCA_025629905.1 Lorius lory | reverse complement strand
CCAGGTTGGACACAGGGGCTTGGAGCAAGCTGCTCCAGTGGAAGGGGTCCCTGCCCGTGGCAGGGGTTGGAGCCGGAGGAGCTTTAAGCTCCCTTCCAACCCAAACCAGGCTGGGGTTCTGTGTTTAAGTTGTGCTGCTGTGGGCTGTGATGGTGGGCTGGGAGGCGCTGGGAGGGCTCCTGATCCCTCAGAAGGAACATCACAGCCAAAGGGAAACCAGCAAATATCCCTGTCTGCGAAGTTAACATGAAGTTCTCCCTTTGCATTTCTCCAAGGTGTTTTTCATAATAAAAGATGTGATTGTTTTAAAAACAGCTTCTCTGTGGACCAGTCTGAATTCTCATTTGGTTGACACCACTGAGTTTCAACACCTTTGCCCCCAATAATGCTCCACCAGCCTGGATAGCCCATCTGGAGAGGACCTGGGCACTCTCCATTGAAAACAGAAGCCATTTAGCTCAGAACACAGTAAAGAACTTCAGTTCCTGAGGGCTCAGAGAGGTGACTGTGAATATTTCATGCCAGGCTGCTGCTCGCTCCAGGGTTGTTAATGGACCTGCTGCCGTGCTGGCGTGGGGTGAGCATCAGTCCAAGGGGGCTGCTTCCACTCAGGCTGCTTCAGTTAAGAGGCTCTCAAAGCTGCTTTGTTTCACTTGCACAAGCCAGAAGGACAGGACAAGCCAAATTAAGAAGCAGAGAAGAAATCAATAGCCTCCTGCCAGCCAGGCACGGGTGCTTTCAGCTCCGGAAAGAAGCCCACCAGCACCCCAGCCTGCATGCTACCCATGGATGAAGTCCCACCATCCTTTACAAGGGTTGGGCTTTATTTAAGGTGTCATCAGAACTCCTGTGTCCACACAGACTCACTGCAGACCATCACCTCTTCACCAAGGGGACCCAGCCGTGTCCCTGTGTCCTTCCAGTCCTGCTCCAAAGGAACCAGGAAAGGGCTCCAAAAGTGCCTTGATCCAAGATGTCACCCAAATGACTTCTTTGCTGAGCAAAGGCTGCTTGTGTGATCCCAAGAGAAAGGAGGGGCAATGAGCATCTTGTTGATGACCTCTCTCAGGTCTGAACCAGCCCATGCCAAATGGAGCATCCCTCCTCCTCCAGCTTCAGGGTGTGATGCTCACCAAAAGGCAAGGAAATAGGGCAAAAGTTGAAACCTTCCGTTGTTGAGCTTCAGGGAAGAGAAAACTAAGGAGAGATGGAAGAAGCTTCCAGTGGAGATGGCCACATCTGTAAGTGGATTGCCTTTGCCTTGGGGGAGCAGCTGGGCGCTCCTCAGGGTCCCCTCTACTCTGACACAACCCCTTTTAGCCATCAGTCTTGGAAGTGGCTCCCCATGCAAGTGATGCCCAGGGTGATACCATCACCCATCACAGCACAAACAGCACAAGCAGCCCCAGAGAGGTTAATTTTAGACCCTGTTGGTCTCAGCCCCATTGGATGGGGACCCAGAGCTGTTGAAGGTCAGATCTGAGCCACGGAGTGAGAATTTCCCATCAGCCCGGACCTTCGTCCCTCCCCAGGGCACAGAAGGACTGCAAATAAGCCAGGAGGAGAAGTGGTTTGAGGATGATTGCTTCTTCTCTTTCTCCCACATGGAGATGCTGCAAGGAGGAGATGGAGGAGATGCAGCCAGTGGGGATGCTCTGGCTGTGGAAGCACCATCCCCATGGGCACGACGGCACCATGGGCACCGTGGCAGCTTCAGCCACGAGATGGCACTGCATGGACGGCACAGAGAGCCACCGAGCCCTGGGCTGGACCAAGTTATGGGGCATGCCAGCCCCATGGCTGTGCCAGATTGTGAGCCAGGCCAGGCCATGGGTCTTGCCAAACCGTGACCCGTGCCAGATTGTGAACTGGGCCAAACCATGAGCTGGGCCAAACCATGCGTTGTGCCAGATTGTGAGCCAGGCCAAATCATCAGCTGTGCCAAAATGGGCCAAACCAGGTCATGAGCTGTGCCAAATCATGGATCATGCCAGATTCAAACCATGCCAAACTCTGTGCTGTGCCAGCCCGCCCTGACTTGGTCCCCAACCTCGCCATAACCCCCTAGCTGCCCTCCCCCTCATGTCCCTGCTGCCCATTCCCTGCAGGGTCTCTCCTTGGAAGGTCTGTGCCATGGTGGAAGATTCCTCGAAGAAAACCCCAAGGTTTTGTGCTCTTTCCCAAAGGGTTTGGCAGAAATTCATCACTTTATGGCCACTCTCCAGCTGTGGGATTGGCTGGAGATGCCCCATTGTGGTGACACTGACCCAGCCCCACAAGCGTGTCCCAGCAGCTCTGAGCAAACTGTTCTTACCAATGATGTGGGCAGGTGACAGCCACAGAGCTGCAGGTGACACAGAGAAGACACAAGGTGACATGCCCAAGGCTATGCGGGCAGGCAGTGTCAGAGCCCCATCTACTCCCCCTGGGACCAAGGTGTGCTCAGAGCACACAGCCACCTCCCCTCGATCCATGGGGAATGCCACTGGCTCGCAGCATCCTCTTCCCATCATTTCTCTGCCGTATTTACTATTTCTTCATCTCCCACCCCCTCTTTTTTGGGAAGAGACAGACTTCCCCGTTTCCATAGAAACACTCCCCCTCTCCCCTCACTTCTTGAAAGAGGTTTTCATCCGTTTCTTTCAAAAATGGCTATTTTTAGCCCTGGCTTCCCCTTCTCCCCCTCCCCACCCTCCGCTCCCAGCTCATGCTTTCCCAGACAAGCAGCACCCACTGGGGCTATCACTGCTGCTGAGCACCCATGGGAGACACAGCGACATCCCTGTGCCTTGTGACTTGGCCAGGGTGAGAGCAGCTTCAGTCCTTGCTCAGGTCCGTGGTCCAGATCCTGGTGGTTCTCTTAACTTCATAGAATTGAGTTGGAAGGGACCTTAAAGCTCAGCCATTTCCAATCCCCTGCCACAGGCAGGGACACCTTCCATTACAGCACCTTGCTCTAAGCCCTGGGATTGTGGAAATGTTGGTGTATAAAGGAAATGCTTCTGTTTGCAGGAAGGTCCTGAGAGCATCTGAAGTCCCCACCATTCCGCAGGCTGGGTCCTTGGGAACAACCATCCTTGCAGCATCCTCTGTGATTCCACAACCCCATGAAGTCAAGGGAGTATCTCCCTCCCTGCAATCACAAAGAGGACAGAGCCCCAGGTAGCCCTGACCTGAAGCTCAGGAGATCTGCACACATTGGCTCCTGTTCTGCCCCATGTGGGACAAACACAGGTTGCCCAAATGCAGCCAAGAAAGCCACAAGCAGTGGTGGCCATCATCTGGGACAGGCAAGGAAAGTGTGGTCCCCCCTTTGCAAAGCTGAGCATCTGCCACCCACGTTATGGTGTTTATTGCTTGGTGTCTTCATCCCATCTCATTGCACTTTGACAATCAAGAGGCAGCTCAGATGCTAACTCCTGAAAGGAGATGAATCTGCTTCCACCCTTCACAAACACAGGCAAGGCGAAAACCCTGCCTAAATCCTTAGTGTCAGTGTGGGGAGATGCTGAAACTGAAGCAATGGTAGAAGAAATTCAAGAGTATATCAATAAATTCAACACTAACAAATGGGCACTAACAAATGGGTGATTAGTAAAGGAGCTTTCCGGGGGGAATGATAACATCAACAGTCCCATGGTTAAATACGACAGCAGAGGGATAGTCAATGACTCTTGCAGGAGGATGCCATGCCTCACTGATTAGAATCATAGAACCATAGAATGGTGTGGGTGGAAAGGACCTTAAGATCATCTAATTCCATAGGCAGGAACACCTTTCACTAGATCAGGTTGCTCCAAGCCCCATCCAAACCGGCCTTGGACACTGCCAGGGATGGAATAAGAAGATCCTTTTGGATACCTACCTCTGTTTGATAGATAGGAAGCAAAGAATTAATACGAGGCCTCCTTAGCAAAACAAGGTTTGAGGAGAGAGGAAATAGCCTGTAGGAACCTGACTCTGAGCTGGAAGAGCTCCTCTACAGCATCCTGGAAAAGACACAGTTGGAAGCGCTGGATGCTCTGGCTTGGAAAGAAGGATACGACACAGGTCATTAAAATCCTGCATGGTGCTGAGGTGATTAATCCATATTTCTTCATAACTCAGGAAGGAAACAGCACCCAGGGAGATTTCCAAGCAGCAGATTTCAAGGCAGAGAGTGAAGTATTTACTGCACATGCTGAAGCCACACTGTCCTCACGTGGCGATGCCAAACATCAACCAAAAGGACATCAGAAACCAGCCCTTCAGCAGCCCAAATCCTCCAGACCCTTGCTTTAAGATGAAGTTATGCATCACAAAGCCAGGCAGTGCTCACTCCATGTGCAGCTCCAAATACTGCCAAATTACTCCAAATTACTGCCGCGGTGGCATTTACCTGCTGCTGTTTATAACTTCTGAGATGAAGCATGGAACATCCATCCTGCTGTCACGCCGTGCCACCCCATGGCTGGCCTATACCCCATCACCCTCTGCACTCTCCTTGGCTCCTCCCTGCAAAAGCCAACAAGTTGGTAAATAAAATCCATCTCAGGAGAGATGAGCTGTTGGCACTGAGCGTGTTCAGTCCCTCTGCAGCTCTTTGGTGCAACGTCTTCTCCATCATCCCAGGTATGGGCTGGAAACCCTGCAAAACCCATAGGGTGTGGGTGTGTGCCTCAAATCGAGGTTCACCCCTGGGTCTTGGTGATGGGTTGGGTATGGGAACATCCCCCTCCACTCGCCATGGAATGTGTCTCCTGCTGCTCTTCAAGCAAACCTAGGTGGCATGTGGCAGATACAGCCCCTGTGCCTGTCCTTCCTCCAGGTCCTGTTGTAGTGGATGGTGTTCATGCCACCATCTGCATCTCGAACCTTGCGACATCCTGTTTTTCATGGGTGCTTAAGCACCTCCACAGTTAACCACAGTCAACCGAAATGTGCAGCTGGAGGCACCACAACCCTGAGGGGACCTGATACAGAAACCAAGGTCATGGCAGACAGAGAAGCACCAAGAGCTGCTAAAACCCCGATGCTGTGGCTGAGACCCCTGAACCAGAGAGGGTCTCTCCTCCCACCCCTAAACCTGCCCCTGTCATCACCAGCAGCACCACTTGATCCCATCTAGCACAGCCACTCTGGGATCATTTGGAAGTACTGGTGCTGAAGCTGATTTCGCTCCTCATGGGCCACCCAGCACCCAGCACCCAGAGCATCCTCCCCAGTGAGACCTGGTGCTCACAGCAAACGTAGAAAAGCAAAGAGAGACCAAACCCACACAGACCAGCCCCAGCAATCAGCACTTGGGATAATAGTCTATGCTCCTCGCTCAAATCCCCCTTGCAGGAGCCCAGGCTATGGGACACAGAACAGCAGTGCTTGGATTTGCTGTTCAAGCTATCTGAGTGATCCAGATTCTGAACCAGATTCAGCCTTCCCAAGTCTCAGGCACCTCATCCCAAATCTCAGCTGGAGTTTGGGCTGACCCATGGCTCCACCCCATGGTCTCCAGCTGTTTTCCCCAAACCAGGAATGTGTATCTTGCTTTGCAAACCAAATCTGCAAATACCAGAAACAGGTGACTTAAAAGCAAAAGGAAGCAGAAAAGTCTCCAATTTTCAATTGGTTTTGGATATCCTCTCCTTGAAGGTTGTAGGAGTGCAGGAATGAGACCAGGCACAGCTCCTGCTGATTCAAATCCCTCTAAAATCCTGACTTTTTTCCCAATCTCACTATTTTTAAGACAACCGGTGACCTTAAAAACAACCTTTGACATTATTTGACCACATTCGCTTTTGGGTGAAGCTCAAAGATGTGGTACAAGGTTTTCAAATGAGCTTCGAACCTTCTTCCATGAGATCAGGAGGAGCAGATCAGCTCTGAAGCAGGCACCTCCGCTTGCACTTGCTTTGCCAAAGTGACTTTGCATTGCCAGTGACACCCCCTTTTCTGACACAACACCCCCTTGCAAAGGAGTAAGTTTTACTCTAAAGAATGACAATAATTTCATCTTATTTCAACCTGGAAAATGAGTTCATCCAGAGGATGCATCTCAACCTTCATCCTTGCACCATCCTTTGCAACCCCACCATCTCCCCTCTACCCCGTTTCAGTTTCAAACACCACACGTTGTGTTTCAGCTGTTTTATTGAACTTTGCGTATGAAAGAACAGTTTCAAGTTTCAATGAAAAAAGACAAAAAAGCAAAAAAGAAAACATTAAAAAAATAAATTCACCATCAGGTAAAAAACCCACACAACCAAATAAAAAGAAATCACTTTTTTGACAGGTAGCTGAACACAAGGCCCACACCACAGTGAAGGTCACCAGGACAATGGGATGCAGCAGCTTGTTTTAGCATCAGACTGGTACCAAATGAACATGTTTAAACAACTGCAACACAGCAAACACTGGCAGAACCAGAGTTTAAAACGAACTCAGAGTAACAAGACTGCACTTTACATCTCCAGCCCTAAATTGCATCGTTTCTGTGGCACCTGTTAGCCAGGATTTAGCCTTCTCTGGTAGAGAAGGCTTTAGTATTTCAGGCTGATATCTTGAATTTCACAAGGCAACATTTCATTGCTCAAATACACCCAACACGTTCCAGTTGAAACAGTCATGGAAACAGTTCGATGTTACCCACATGAAGGAGGGGAAGCAAAGTCAAAATTATATCCAGCCACCTCAATCCCTGGAAGATCCCATGAAACTAAATTGCATAGTAAAGGATGGGAAAATAAGAAACACGAGCTGCTCCTCTGTTGGAAGTCAATGGTTGATGCAACGTCTCCCATTTGTAATGTGTTGGAACCTCAGGTGATAAATTAAGATGCTAAATTCAGCTGTGGGAATGTCTGACCTTCAGCAGTGAAGGTGATTTTCCTGCCAGACCTGAATAACCAAGTCCCTTTCTAATATACTAATGGTAGCACAAGGGCAGCAAACACATCATTTGGTATTAAAACTGCCCCATTTCAAGCACTGTTTTCCTGGCTACATTTCCTCTTAATACCATTCATTTGCAAGTCCTGCTTTCTCAATGATCTGGCATTGCCAGACACATTGCCCTGCTCTGAAATCATCCTCAGGAATAGGAGTGACATTTAAAACACAGCATAAGTGGCCTGGCCTTGCAGTGGTCAGAGAGATGATGTGTTATGCAAAACACCAAGAGGTGACAGCAGCATCTTGGACCATTCCATTAAAGATGCACTGATGATGGCGTCTTGGGGAAAGCAAAAGGAAAAAGCGAAAAAGAAACATAATTTACCTGTACTGGAGGTTGGTAAATGAAAAGATGGGATTATCATAGAATCCAACTGGTTTGGGTTGGGAGGAACCTTAAAAGCTCCTCCAGCTCCAACCCCTGCCACAGACAGGGACACCTTCCACTGGAGCAGCTTGCTCCAAGCCCCTGTGTCCAACCTGGCCTTGAACACTGCCAGGGATGGGGCAGCCACAGCTTCTCTGGGCAACAGAGATGTGCACTTGAATTCAAACCCCTCTCAGAACACATCCATGTGTGTGCACTCATCAAACCTCCAGCATGCTCAATATATAATATATAATATATATTATAATATATAACCAAAATATATTATTTTGCAGGTTTTTTGCCAGCACCTGTGGACAGAGATGGAGGCCAGGAGGGGTCTGCAGGAATCCTGACTTACACCCCCAAATCCAGCAAAGCAGGCTCACAATATTTCATATGTTGCCCCTGAAAGCATCTTCCAACTAAGCCCCATCCCACCAGCTGCATCCACTGAGCCGTTGTCAGTGCCCTCAAACACTTTCTGAGATGTTTTGCTTTGTAATTTCAGTGTCTTCTTCAAACACCTTCACACTTGTTCCTACAACACATGACTTTACATGACTCTGTACCAGCCCAGCTCTCTAGATCTGCTTTTCCTGCCTATCCACCAGGACAGACCCAAAGGTAGAGCTCTCATCACTTGAATTGCACCCTGAAATGAAGAGCTGGGAGTGATGGTGTACAGAGCTTGCTGGGGATGGCAGCTGTGCTGGGCACAGAGGAGGAACATCTACGTGTTCAGCGTCTAAAGAGCACGTCTGATGCTCAGCATCTCAGAGCACGTCTTTGAAGGGCTATGAATAAAGATGAGCAGCCTGCCTGCCTTCGGATGATTATGGGAATCAAAGCACGCTGGGGTTTGGATCTTCTCTTGATGTCAGCCACCATTCAGTCGCTCCCTATTTTGTGTTTTAATCGACTGGATACATTTTTAATTTGCCTTCCCTTGCCAAATCCAGCCCTGTGCTCCAAGTGACATTTCAACACGCCTGCTCCCATACGATCGCTATCTTTAAGACACACAAGGCAAGCCAGAGTCATGGCAACACATTAATGTACTGGACTGACAAGGAGAGACTATCAAACTCTCAGTTAAACTGAAACAGCACATTAACAGCTAGCAGACTCAGTGACCAAGCAAAAGAAACCCAATAGTGTGGAGCAAAGTGGTCAAGGCCAGTATGAACAACACCAAGAGGTGGAGATTTGGCAAGATCAGCATCGGTGGGAGATGTCCATGGGGTGGGTTTGGTGCTGGTTGGGAGGAACAGAGCAGTGGGTGGCCACAAGCGTTCTGCTGTGGGCAGCAACCAACGCAAATGGGTGAAGGGGTCTGGTATTTCCCATCACTTTGCTCATCAAAATATGATCTTGAGCCCTAACAGAGAGACGCTTTAACAAAGTGGCTGTTGCAAACAGAGGTATAGTGATGTTACACACACACAAGCCATACAAAAGCTCTGTAACACTGGCGAAAAATAAAGATCACTTTAGCACTGGTACATTCTATCCCCCCTTTTAAGGGCTACTAGATCATGTTCCAAAAGAAACTAAATTTAACACCTTTGGGACCAGGGCTTCCCAAGATCCAGGTGTGTGCTGTGATCCAGAAAGTCAATCCTTCTGTTAATGAGCCATTCCCACTGTGGGCATCCCAAGACTGTCTGCAAGGCTGTGGAGGGACACTGGGTCAGACCTTCAGTGGGTCCTTTGGTATGGTAGAAAAGTGCTTTCTGGGTCAGTCCCTTGAGATTTCACAGTTGCTAAAGGCTCTGTTCAATCACCTTTGCAGCCTCCAGAGCACGCTATGAACCCATAATGATGGAAGGAATGCTGCAAACAGATCTATTTTACAGGCTCTTAGTGGTTTTGGAGGTGAGATCTCCCCAGAAAGCCCAGTCTCATCTCCCTCAGCCTTCTGGCAGCTCCATCCATGGTAATGGGGAATAGGCCTGCTCAGTTATTTGTGGTGATGGAAACAGGCTCAGCCCTCACTCCCCAAATACCAGTGACCTTTTCTGGTCTCTTTTAAAGGGGCTTTTTAAGGTTTCGGAATTTTTATGGTCTGAGCATTAATTCTGGTGCTCAGAAATTCTGGTGAAAGATAAAGATCACTTTAGTACTGGTACATCCTACCCTGCATCTGCAGGATGAGACAGCCCCGGGGGAGCACGGGTCCCAAATCAGGGGATGGGATGGATGCCCGGGAGGTGGGTTTTGACTGTGCCACGTTAAGACACAGTTGGTCACAAAGGAAAAAGCTCTTTAAGCCCATCCTCCGGCTGCAGCAGTGCCGTGGTTACTGCCGGATCCCGAGGGATTTGCTGGCAGAGCTGCAGGATCCAGTGGAGGAGCTCCCTTTCCCTACCCCCTTCCGGCTGCCTGTGGGTGGGGCATGGTCAGATGTGAAGTTAATGAGAGCCACCATCCCAATTAGCTTTGATTTGTGCAGACGCCTTTCACACCAGATTGATTTCACACCACGGGATGCTTCACCTCCATGAATCCCCGGCATCCCTCTGTCAAGCCTTGGCATGCCCAGCAAATCCCTGAGGGATCAGAGATCTGCTCCTTGGGCTCTTCCAGCAGCCCTGGTTCCTAACCCACCTCTCCCTGCACCCTGTGCTGCAAAAACCATGGTAAAACCAAGTGCCAGCAGCACCAGCCCTTTTCTAAGTCATTTATCCACAGCTCCAGTGACCACGGGATTTCTACCATACTGGGACTAAATGCAAACAAGCTCAAGGAGCAATGTCCCGCTAAGGGCCAGATCCATATTTGCTCCTCATTCCCTAAGGTGGGCAACCCAGCTTTGACTAAAACTGGTGGGATTTCACTTTTGTTTCTTCTCTCCCTGTCTAAACCTGTTCTCCCCAGCCTGTACCTATGCAGAGCCCAAGAAACCTTTGTCTTTGGGACCCCCAAACCTTGCTCCCAGGAACAAGGTCTTTCTCCATCACTAACACATCTGCCACTACAGAAGAAGGAATCCAAGCCAAGAAATGATCCACGTTTAAAAAGCAAACAAAACAAATGTAGCCTCACCAAAGCCAACACATTCCTCTAAGAACCACATCATTTCCCCACCATGAAGGGAATTTCTCAATCCACATTTCGGCTGAAGTTTGCACTGGGGACAGCCAGAAAGGAGGATGCTGAACTGCAGATAGGTCTGGAGCAATCCCAGCCCTGAACGGTGCCTCGGAAACCCTCTTGGTTCATCTTCAAAGCTCTTCTGCAAGGAGAAACACATGGTGCAGGCAGCTGGTTGCTTTGCCACGAATATTCCCTTGAGTTTTCCCATTTCTGAGGCTTTCTTCTATGTAGGTTGTTTATTTTTAAGTGCATCCTCACTTGGGTTGTGCCTTGAAGCATCCCACATGTGTCTCCTGTGAATGTTCCCCATCTCCTGCCCAGGATCTGGTTTGAAACGCAGGTAAATAGCTCTGCTCAGTGAAGGATCCAGGTTGCAGTGCTGCCCTCCAAGCATAGTGGTCCTTGCTCCACTTTCCAGGTCTCCAGTAGGGACCCCAAGGCTTGTCCTTGGACATGGACCCAAAGCAATCAGTGACATGAATTCAAGAGTCTGATTCACATGCCTAATGGCTTTGTCTCCCATTACCTCCCCTTGGCATCATCTGCATCAGAGCAAACTCCAGCTCACTTTCCTTGGTCCAGTCCAAATTAACATTCCCCAGATCATTCCTGGTCACTTATTGCAATGCAGACACAGAGGCTCCTGGGCTCACCTGAGTACCATAACAATGTCGTTGTGAGTATCACCTTGCTCCTTCAACAGAGTATGTGCCAGGTGGGTTTTAGTCTCATAGCTGGGATGAAGGCAGTATGCAGAGGTGGAGGAGGCTGGGGCAAGGACAGGGAGCCATTAGAAGAAACCATCAAACCCTTTGCCATTTGCATTTATGCCTTTGCAGACCATTTATCCCTTTGCAAACCATCTATCCTGTTGCACTGGGATAATATTTACCCATATGGTCCTAGGAAATGGATCTAGGTCCTAGGAAATGCAGTGAGGTTATAGAAACCCCAGGTTTAACAGCTTCACAGCCCAGTGTGGGCAACCCACAGCTCTTAATCCACCACAGAAAAGACCCTGGCATGCAAAATGAAACAGCAACAGAAAAGGAGTGATGGGCTTCCTGTTTATTATCGTATTAGGAAGACAATACTATAATATTCCCTTGGGATTGAAGTACCGTGGGACAGCAGAGAAGTGCATATGGGCTCTCTTGAAATTCAGAGGCATGGCCAGCCAGGATCAGGTTTTTACACCTTTTCCACCCCTGGAGATGGGACTTTTCCTTAGCTTTTCATGGAGGGATCCTGAAAGCAAGGCACAACTTGTTGACTGTTCAACACCATATTCCTCAGAATCAGTGGAGATATTCCTTTCTTAATGAGGACGTAAAAGAAATCACAACCTTTGGTACAGCACATACCTACTCATAAAGAGCATTTACAGGAAAGTCAGGAAAATGGGACAGGAATTATTCACATCCCAGTGATGAAAACAGCCTGTGGCCTTCCACAGGGAACAGTGAGAGCGACTGAACTTCCCCCATTTCTCTCCCACCCCAAGCAAAACACTTGGACTGCTTATTAGCAGCTCTGCTTAATGTTTCCTTTTGGGTTGCTTCATCTTTCAAGAGATATTTTTAAATTCTATAAAAAAAGACTAAAATAATGTCGAAATGATTTCCACCTCCCTCCTCCTCCTCCTTCCTGGCTTTGTTCAGTCTCGTTATATTGCACATGGTTTGAAGATAATCTTCTGGCTGCAAAGATGTTCCCTTCTACATAATGCACTTGTTAGAAAACCCAGATAACGTGGCAGATATTTCATAGATGAAACATGAAATAGGTTTCACTGGGGAGGACAGATCTGTCTGTCGGATCCACAGCAGCATCAGTCACTGTGTCCATGATATTCGCCATCTCCTTGGAGACATTTGATTTCTCAACACAGTCCTGAAGGTCTTAAGTTTGAAACATCTTCTGTTATCTGTTGGGCAGAGCAAAGAACCACTTTTACACACAGCCTGGTCTGGGAAACAAGCAGCAACTGATTATCCTTTTCCCAAAGTAAAGTAGAAGAGATGCTGCACATTGGTCCCCTCCAACAACTTCCCATCTTCATTCCCCACAAATAAAGATCTGCTCATTAGAATTCTTTCACGGACTAAAAACAACGCAGTCAAAGGGAGCTAAAGATAGAAAAAAGATTCATTAAATATATTCTGGTCCTTAACTATTATCTCACATTAATGGCAAGTTCCAAATCCAGAATAATTAGAGCAAAGTGGGTTTTCCTCATCATGTTTTCATCTTAATCAAGCTGGGTTTGTTCCAACCTGATATGATTCACATGACATTGAGCAACTGGTTGATCTTACAGTGAAGGTGCTCCCACAGAGCTCAAACCTGAGACCCCATTTTGATGGAGGGATGCAGAGCTCTAGCAAAGGGCAACAAAAAATCCCCCAACCTCTGCTGCTGAGCCCATGCAGTGCATGAATCCACCTGGTATTTCATCAGGTCTGCTTTGAAGCCTAATAACTCTCATGAAGAGAAGGCTCAGGGGGGACCTGATGGCTCCCTACAAGTGCCTGACAGGAGGATGGAGCCAGGAGGGGCTGGGCT
>JAOSLQ010003103.1:0-15067 GCA_025629905.1 Lorius lory | reverse complement strand
GTGATTAAGAGACTGAAATCCTACAAATTCAGTCAGTAATGTCTTTTTTTGAAGGCATCCTGCAGGTGAAAGGGTGTCATATACTCTGTGTCTGTGTAGTGAGAAGGCAGCTTATTTTCAGGGAACTGAAGATGAATTAAATTGTCATAGCCTCTGAATGAGCAAGAAGCTGCAGTCTGGAGGCTAATAGTTTCTGAAGTGTTCTCTGGGGCTAAGCAAAATCCTTGTAAATCCTAATAGAAGGAAAATAAATCCTAAATTATCAAAAAACAACTAAACAACCATGTGTTTTAATAATTAGAAGATCAAGAAGTCAAATAATAAATAGGATCATGTTTGAAAATGTTTCTTCTTTATAATGAGGTTTTCATATATGAGTTTTTATTATTTTCATAAGTGCACAAATGAATTGTGAGTAGAGACTGAAATGCTAAATCAATTTCAAACAGGACTGACAGGTCCCTATGGACAGACGGTACAAAAAGGGCTCCAAAGTATGCACTAGAGCCCACACAAAGGTTAAGGAAGGCTTGCACTTACTAAGCAGATCTTTGGCTGGGAACCCAACTTCAAAGTCAGAAAATGGGACACTTGTGCTTGACTTATGACCCGAGATTATCAGTTCTTTGCGTTTCTATAGATACTCGTCTTCCCTACAGATCCCAGACTTTTCACAGCATTTCTCAGTATAATTTTAATGCCTAAATGGTGACTTAACCTGAAAACAACAACAGGTGTTTACTATTGACTATCAAGTATCCGCATCCATGCAGGAGGTCAATGTCCCAATGGATTGCGCCTGTGGAGGTCTCTGGAAGTGGCCCAGCAGACAATGCTGTATTGTGCCATGTTGCTGTGGAGTCTACAGCACTGCAGCATCCAAGTGTATCCACTGACCTTAAGGGTTATTTTAAATGTCAGTGTCTGAAATCTGTCTGCATGCAGCTACACAAAGCAACAGTTAACAGTAACCTACAAAAAGCTGTCTTGTTCCTGCAAAACACAGAAATTGTGTATTTTGGAGTGATGGTTCCAGATATATTTTGTCACCCTAGGGCTTCTAAGGTCCATAAGAGCACCTATCCTTCATATTGGCCTTCTGCTTAACCTTGTTGCCCACTGCCTGCACCAACAGGGAATGGGGGTCCTGCCAGCACCATCTGCAGGCGGGTGGGTAACCTCTTCTGAGTGCCCAGGCATGGAATGGAGAGGCTTGGTTCTACCCAAAGCAACATGGTGAGGTGGCCAGGACTTAACTGGGAGGGTTCTGGGCAATGTTGCTGATGGCCCATGAAGGTGACTATAGACATGCTCTTGGCTGCTTATCCTCAGCTTATGGAAGACTGTTGACTTTGGCATGGCTATGATGATGGCATCATCTCTCAGGCTGCCTGCTGATGTGCAGACACGGACCTTTCATGTCCATGCCAGGGTTTTGTCAGGATGTGGGGAATCCACAAATTATGTTGCATTCTGGGAGCCTCTCTTGATCTCCTGCTCTTTGAATTGTACTTTTTTTGTCAGCTCTGACAAAACCAAGCTTAACTAATAATATATAGCCTTTTAAGAGCTGTGATTAGCTAAATCCCATTTTACCATTTGTGCTGACTTTCCAGAAAAGCCTAGGAATTACAGCCATTTCTTCTTATTCACCCTAAGTGTTTTCACTAAATGTATTCTGGCTACATTAATCTGTAATGACAATTAAGTATCTGCCTAGCGTTCATAAAGGAACTAGTGAGGGGAGATTTCAGTGGAAGATTTTCTGTACCAGCCTTTGAACTGAATTTTTATCTGATCTCGAAGGATTGTAGGGATAGACAGGAAACAATTTACCAGGGCTAGAATGGAAACTATGCTAATTCACTCCTTCAAATCTCTTTTCCCTCACTGGAATTCAATGAAGAATGGGAATCATGACGAAAACCATAATCTTAAAGTTCAATGGTACAACAGGAGAGGTTCTTTTCACTGCTTTAGGGAAAAAGAAAGAAGTTGTGCAGGAGGAAGAAGCTGTGAATATAGATATGCTGGAGTATTGTCATAATCTTCAATCTTGACACAATATTACTCTACCCTACTGAAACCTATTTTAATATGTCTTGAAATAAATGTCACCCTTGAATTTTTCACCTAGAGATCTAAGGAAATGCAACATTGTCTTGAATTCTCATCTAAGAAAGGGTTCATATCTAATGCCATGGTAATAAAATACAGACGTTCTGGTGAGAATTCACCTGAATATTGAGTCATCTGTCCCACTGCTCGGCTGCTGGTGTACCTTCAGGTTGCTGGTTGGCTTTGCTCAGCACCAGGAACAAAAGAAGGGTTGGGGGGATATCCTTGCCTTGTTGCTTGCCTTGTGCTTCATTTTTCATGTTAGTCACCTTAGTATATGGCAAATTAAGTTAATTTAGGAACCTGATCATGAACTGCTCCTGACTGAGATACTTCTTAGCCTTTGTCAGGGTCATAAGAACCTAAATAATGAAGTACACAAGGATTAGTCTTCTTATAGCGTAGTCTGTTCTTTTCCATCCCAACTGCATGCTGATTATGGGAATAAGAACATATTGTGGAGGAGGAAGCTATTTCTGGATGCTAGTCAAGATTCACTAGACCTGGGCTGACTTCTGACAGCAGTATCTCTCAGAAGCAGATGGAATATTTTTTGGGGCAGGGGGTTGGTATCATTTAGAGGCTTCATTCACAGGATTGATCTTCACTAAAGAACTCCCTGGGGAAAGAGAGACAGGAGGGAGGGTGGAGGGCAGGAAGAAAAGCCTACTGGTATTTCTTGCTTTGTGCAAAGCAAGAGTGAAGTAAGGCTGATTTAGCTTTCCTTTGTTTTATTTTTAGTTGGGAGTTTTGGGCAGTGATAATTAATATCTGGAAGAGGGCTAGGATGATGCCACTGTGTTCTGAAGTATCCTTTTTAGATGGCTGGGTGATGGATTACCTTTGCCTGAAACACATTGCCAGTCTGTAAGCTCTCAATTGTGACTAAATAAAACAGATGTTGTAAAGAGTTGGTGTTGGTTGGATTTTGTCTTGTTTCCTTCACCTAGGCAGTGCTGGCACTCCAGTGATGTTCAACAAAAACGGTGATGCCCCAGGGCGCTATGACATCTTCCAGTACCACACCACCAACACCAGTACCCCGGGCTACCGCCTCGTTGGCCAGTGGACAGATGACCTCCAGCTCAACGTGAGTCCTGTTTTATCCTTTGCTTGCTCTCTCTTGCCAGATATTGTCTCTGAATGCTGCAAAATTAATACGGAGCTTTACTATTTCTTCACAGCTACATAATGGTGTTGAGGGGTTTTGTATGTTATCTTCTTTTACTCTGTCCTGCAACCTTTTCTCTGTTCCCTGAGTACCAAAGCTCATCAGACTAATAGAGACATTAGGTGATCATGCAAATTTTATTGCTTTTGTGTGTCTAAAGTCCCTAGTTGCCAGCTTGGAAAATGAGGCAATAATGCCTTGCAGTTTGAAACCAATGGGCTTTCATTTGCAGATGCTTTTCAGTTTTCTTAATTTTAGGAATGCTGAAACAAAATAAACGTTTTTTGAGTGACTCACTTTTTTAGTGTTACTTTTAAGCACATAGCAAAGATATCCATATGAGATGGCCATTTTGTAATGACGCCTAAAGAAAAACAAGCGCATAAGAGCAGGTGGTCAAAGACCTTCAAGACACTTAGGTGTTTCCCAGATGAAGAAAATATAACTGGTGGCTGAGAAAGCTGGAGACTCTTGTGTTGTCTTTGTCCATACAAGGGTGGTCTGTATCAGGTCTTTAGAGGTCTGGGTTCAGGCTTCCTGCTTGACTTTGTGCAAGTTGACTGAGCCTCATATTCGTGGAGAAGTGGTGCCTCTTTAACCTTACAGTTGCTTTACTCCCTATAGATTGTTATTAAATCACAAGGACAGTGTTTTCAGTTCAGTTTGACTGCTCTTCAGCAGCAAAGCCTGAATAAAATCAAGTTATTTCTGAAGCGAAATGCCAATTGCTACAGAAGGTTTTTCCTCTCTCAATCAAAGCTTCCACCCAAGATTATACGTCTCCCAACATCGTCCATTCTTGGTGCTTTATGTTTCCTTCCCTGCCTCTGCTGCTGGATTTCCTTTGGAAATAATGTTTTTATGCCTTTTGTGAAATGATGTAATAATTTGGATTTCCAAGGGTCCAGTCTTTGAGACTGACCACAATATTTTTTGCTCTGCTAGAATTTTGGCTCATTTTGCTGTACACTCCTTCGAAAGTTTTTCAACTTTTGATGTTCTATCTAAGGAAAATTATATTAACTTGCAATTTACCGTTCTTTTAGCAAAAATGTTTTAGTAAGTAAATCCTCTTTATGTAAACTACACATCCTGATTCATTAAAATTTAAAGATAAATTAATGAAGCTTGATTTGTATTCCTGTTGCTGTATTGTTTCCATAAAAAGCACACTTTCCTCACCTTTTTGTCCTTATGGCTACAGGTTTGTATCAGTAGTTGAGGTTCTCTCACTAGCTTCCCTTCTATTCGTTATGGGTCCTAGTTTCCCACAGTAGACTAGTGTTGATATGATAGTCCCTGTTTGTATTTTCTTACAATAATAAAGATAATTGCAACGTTTAGCAAAGTCAAGGATTCCGTAAAACAACCAACCAGAATAATAGCTGCTATTAAAGACATCCCAGGAAAAAGTACCAAAGGCTACAATTTGTCTTCAGTACTTATTGTGAAGATAACACTTTGGGACACATTTCCCCAATACTTATTTCTTTAATACTAACACAAGAGGGGAAACAAAAGATGTTTGGCGAGAGTGCTAGTTTTGATTTAGAAAATGCTGAAGTAACGCTGTGTTTTCTGAGACTTGTCATCTTGGGCAGTCTTGTTTAGACCTGTGTGTCTGGATTTCCTCAGTTACAAATGAGAGAAGTTGTTCTGCCCTGTGATGCAGGCATTAATGGTAGGGACACTCCAGATCTCAAATGCGGTAGGTAAATTAAGTGCCGAAAAGTGATGAAGACCATCATAGGTGAGTATGTTTTCTTCTTTTCAACTGTTCTCATTCAAAGAAGGAACAAGAATATTTTGCCACTTTATATCCCTGGAAGTAGTCCTCCTTTTCAGTCTGTCATTGGTCTGATCTACAACAGTCTGTGTCACCTTGCCATTCACAGTATTTTGGATTGAGAGGCAGAAGTAGGAGGGGCACGGGTCTCATTAATCTTGATGGCTCTACCAGGTTTTTTCATGTGAAGTTACAGAATAACTTCAGATTTCTCTTTCTATTGCATAAGACAGTAGCTAGGCTGAACATCCTTAACATATTTGCAAGTCTTAAAGCATGCTATATCAGATTGTTTTATTTTTGTTGCTATGAGTTTACAAACCTGTTTCTTAAAATGTCAGAGACTGTATATTTCTCTTAATCATTATTGCTTTTCCACATCTTTGTATCACCTTGGCTTTTTTATGTCTGGCAGAAGTATTAAGTAAAGGCAGATGTCTGCTCCCTACACACACAGCAGCCAGGATCTGCTGT
The DNA here is from genome assembly GCA_025629905.1 of Lorius lory. Lineage (NCBI taxonomy): Eukaryota > Metazoa > Chordata > Aves > Psittaciformes > Psittaculidae > Lorius > Lorius lory. The sequence goes on along the minus strand of JAOSLQ010003103.1, from coordinate 9,518 downwards.
CCTTTTAGGACACTGGTATCTGAAAGAGTCTTCTTTACTGCAGTTGACTCACCCTGGATTTACATTTCTGTATCTGTGATCAGAATTTAGCTGATAACCAAGAAAATATCTTATGACTTTTTGCTACAGTGAACCTGGGACATAAAGTAGTTTTTACATGAGGACAGTATAATCATGACATTTTCTTGCCTGATGTCAAGCAGCCTAGCACAGCTTTCTTAGTACCCAATGCATGATTTAGTAACAATTTTGGCTGTATTTCACAGATTGCTACACAAGGATGAAATGAACAGATGTCTTATTTTAAATGGCTTGGCCAGTATTCCGTGAAAAACTGTTGCAGTGCTTTGTTTTCCCTGCAGTGAAGTTATGATTATAGAATGGCCACCCACCTCCCATACAAGGTCATGGATGAGCACCCCCTGCCTTTACCTCTTTATGAAGATCTTGTCAAGACCTGTCAGCCCCTTTTCAGCCTTCTGCATGCAAATTTCTTGTACAATATTTATAGTACATGTCCTCCTGCAATTTGAAATGCTTTGTCCTAAATGTTAGGATCAGAAATTTGGCCAGCTGCATCCTTACTGAAATCCTGTATCACAGCCCCCAGGGCCTGTTGAATAACAAAGATACAGCTAGTGCAATTAGACAGTAAAACCATTGACCACAGTAATATTAACATCTGAAACCAGGACTGTATTTTACTGTGCTAGTGTTGAGGGTACACTCATGTATTACAAGGCAGTTGCATCGTTGTGAGAGCTACTTTGACTGTCTTTAATACGATTCAAAAGCGCTAATGGGAAAAATGAGGAAATTACCATGGGGAAAAGGAGGTGTTTCATATACCATCTGTTTTTTTGTTTTTTCACTTTTCAAATGAGTAACTTGCTTTTTGGGGTTGTTCTTGTTTGCTTTGTTTATTTCCTTTAGCAATAACTAGATCTCTAATGTATGTGTTTAAGCAATAGAAAATAGTGAGGATGATGCTGTGGCTTAAACATGAAGGCAGAATGGCCAGGAGACACAGTTTCATGCCTTATGTTTTGCTTTGAATTTTAGGCAGGTAATTAGATCTCCGTGGTCTGTTTTACCCCATGTACATCATATATCCAGTAACAATACATCCTTTCTTGACATGCATGCCATTATTTGTTAGTCTCTGTAAAGCACTTTGAGGTTGCTCAGTAGGAGGCTGTAGAAGAAGGCAAGAAACTGGCTGATGAGCTCTGATACATGTCTGGCTTCTATGAGTGCAACTTCTAATGCTTTGAGGTGCCTGACAAAAGCAGAAATACATCTATCCTGGAGGAACTGATGTGCCTGAAGGAGAAACAAATGGATCACTCCTAGAAGAACTGCAGGTTCTCATGGGAAATTTGGTGATACTGCTTCTCTTTCTGTATGCAGAGTAAACTCAGCAGGTCCCAGATTTATTGTCATGTTTTCACATCCAAACCCCTGCAAGTATCCCTGAAATGTCAAAAAAATAAACAATCCCTGTGAAACTGTTGAATCTTACTTTTCCAAGGATTTGTCTTCCTCATATGTCAGCAGCACTCTCCATCATGTTCCCTGTGACTGCTTCCCCATAGTTGTCTCCATAATTTCCCTGCTCCATCCCACACCCCTGTATCATTTGCCATGCAAGTGACAGCCTGTCTTTGAATTACACCTATGCTAACTGGTTGGCTGGCTGGCCAAACCAGAAGGGTGAGAGAGATGCTCAGTGTTGGATGGACCTTTCTGCTAGCTATCCACTGAGTTTTACTAATCCTGCAGACACAGACTTCAGAAATCTTTGCTGTAGCAAATATGCTTCAAGCTGGCCAGCAAGTTCAGAAGTTATTAGGCAAGAAGTTGGTACAGACAGATGGAGAGAGAGGCAGAGCATACATATGTTCCGTTTCCTTCAAATTTTCCTCTAGAGTGACAGCAAAATTTAGAAATTCCCAACAGTTACATTATTGCAGAATGAAAAGTAAAGCTACTCTTACAGTTAATATTTTTTTTGTTAAAAATGTGATTTATGCAAAAGTGCTGCCCAGTAAGTGGGCTGTTACTGGATTTGGACAAGCAATACAGCTGTCATTGAAGTGAGTGACAGACTTTCATTTGACTAAAAGACAGAATTTTTGCCTTTTCTTCTGTCTCTACCCTGTTTGCTGTTTCTTATTGACTAGCTATTGGGGGTCATTAAAGGGCTGAGCTTGTTTAAAGTTTTCAGTTTGAGTGGCTTAGTCCTGATTTGGATGTGTCAGAGCTGTGAGCAGGCTGGAGATACCTGCCTGGGCTCCTGTGTATGGACTCATGCTGCTTTCTGTGATTGGTAACAAGTGAATTGTGGGGTACTGAGATCCTGCAGGATGGACTAGAGTTCTTGACTGAATACCGAGAAGGAAGCTCTCCATGGGAGACATGCTTATGGCCTCAGCTGTGGTGGAGTACCCAGCTGAGATGCGGTGTTCATCTCATAACAGCCCTCCACAACTTGCAGCGTGGTGACAGGCATGGTGCCCTGTTTCACCTTCAGGCTTGTCTTTGTGGATAGTGAAATGGTTACAGGAGACCCATTTATTTGCCATTAGAGAGGGATCTCTTCCTAATACAAGCTAGTGCAGGGTTTTTTTCAGTTTGATTGTCTAATTAATGCTGTATTTTCTAGCCTATTAGTGTCCGCATAGGGTGCATCATGTTGCTTTAATTACATTGGCATCACCAGCTTGTCAAGCGCGCTCTTCCAGCTCAGGGTTATGGCTCATAAAGGTACTGCTGGGCATTCAGATTCAGATCCAATGCTGCAGCACGTTTTCAGGATGGTTGAAGAAGGTGTATTCTTGACTGTGAATGGAAAACATGATGCTATGGATGGAAAACATGATGTCCCATCCATTATTACCCTGTAGAGATTTCAAGTAGCTCTTACTTAAAACATGTTTCACTTCCAAAGCATCAGACAGGGTTAACTGTAAGCTCCAGATAAAATATATTTCTAATTAATTTGTTTGCAAACAGAAACAAATACATATTAAAGGTGTCTAAACATACCGTGTGCAGAGATAAACAAAAATCTGTATTGTTTTATAGATGTGCCCTTGAATTGTAAATTGTTTAGTCACATGAGGCAGTGTACAGCTTGAAACATGACTGCCGGTTAAACAGGGCGTTTTGCATGCAGTGTTGGGAAGGCAGGCTACTTAGTAATTCCTTCAGCTTTTATTAATTTCCTCCAGCAATAAGTGATATATTGCTGCAATCTTTCTAAACAAGTGCTTAGAAGATTAATAGTATTGATAATTATCAATATGGTTCCAGAAACACGCAGTTATGTAGATCTAACTCCCCTTATAAATCCTGGCTCATGTTATACGTCGCGAAGGAAATTGCTGTGTACTTATTAGTAACTCCCTCCTCCTTGGGGAAATAGCGGTATTATGTTGTTTTCTTCACTGTAGGTTTGGACCAGTATTTTAGAAGAGCATGAAAAATGGGATGGAAAAAAGTGTCTTGCTTTAAAGCAAGCAACATTTCTGTACCTCAGAGTCTGGTCTTGGAGCAAGTAAGTGCACATAGCTTGAGGCCAGCTTTCACCCTACAGAGGACAGGGAGCCATTGCTGACCCTGATACAGGCAGGGCCTGCTGCACAGCAAGTCATTGGCAAAGAGAATGGTGCAACTTCCATGCTGCAATTCCCCATAAATATAAAGATATGAAGTATGTATGTAATCATCTATGCAATTTACGTAGGTCCTGCAGACCTCAACATCTACTGAAACTGTTTGGTCTCAGACTAATCTATTTACCTGCCATAAACATCTTTCTTATAGAGTCTGGAGATAAATGGTATGAATAGCAAGTTAATGAAAAGAATAATTAAATCTCTTACCTTACGGGAAGAGAGCTACAGGTACCTGACTTTTGGGAGGAAATATTCAGGATGACAATTAGATCCAAACAACCACTCAGTGAAGTTTTATGCTTAGGAATATCCTGCCAACAGACAGTATTTTTCCTTAATAATGTGTTCAAATTTATTGCTGTTCATTGGGTTTTGGTTTTGTTGTTGGGTTTTGGCTTTGTTTTGGTGGGGTTTTTTTTGTTGTTTTGTTTGTTTGTTTGTTTGTTTTTCTTTAAGGTAAAGTGTGTTCAGAGCATATGCTGAAGCAGATACAAATTTGCCAGGGATTTCCCCAGTTTCTGGTAGAAGGAAAGCAAAAGGACACATACCTGACCAACTATAAGTTTCTGCTTCAGATCGCAAGGGATGAGAGAATTTCACCAGAATCACTATATGGTTGTTCAGATGCTTTTAAAATAATATATTTTGATGTATTTATCTGAGATGTAGAAGGAGATATTTGGCATCTGCCACGCTAGAAAATTTCATCTTAACTGATTTCACCTTAGTGCAGTTGTGTGTAAGTACAATTATTGATAGCATTATCAGTTCCAGCTCCTTTACGCATGTAATGTATAATCACAACCCCTCTACTTGCAAATATGTATAAAAAGGTGTGATTACATGCCTTTACATGTGTATATGTGGATGGAGGTATATCCATGCACAGACCTTTGCAGTATATAATCCATACGATTTTGGTCGGCTTGCCAACATCTGAGTAAACTCAAAATCGTGGTTCAAAGATTACATCAAGATAGATAAAAATTGGCATCCATTTCACTTCTCATTTCAGTTATTGTCACATAAATTGGCCCTTGTAGAGTCATTTCCTATTCCTGTTACAGACTGTAATGAGTATCTGGAACAAAGATAACACAGCTCTCTTACAACCTGGAGCCTGGAATCTTGTGAGCTGATGGGTTGACAGGAGGAATGCATTATTCAGATGTTAGTCTCATTAAACTCATTCAGCAGATGAGGTCAGGGTATTAGTTTAAATGAAGATTTTAAGTATTAAGCATGATTAACGTGTTTTATTTTCATATGTCAACGCAGAACCTTGAGCTTTCAGCTGCTGCAGCCACTTGTTGAAAATTAGCACCATTTACGTTTTTAATGAAATTGGCTAAACCCTTAGATTTCATTAGCTGTATGTTACAGTGCATTGGCTTACATGGAGATGTAGCTGTATCCAGAAGTAACTGGATTTCTGATAGCTGCAAAAATATGAGTTATTTTAGCTGCTATGCAGTGGCATTCCTTATCTTCTCAAGGCACTCTGGAAGTGTTATTCTCCCCAAAATAACTAGTTTTATGGTACATAAAAAAGATCTGGGATGCTTCTTCAGGCATTTATACCCCACTGAGATGAATTAAACTTCCCCTGTGGCACTGTTACCGACACTGCATCTTCTGCTTCCCTGACCCTGATACTGTTCCTCCACCTGCTTTTCGGTCTTGCATCAGACACACAGCAACAGTTGCACTCGTGGGGCTGTGGGTGCCTGGCTTCACAGGACTTATTTCACAGCATAAATGCTGCTGAATAAGAAATCCTTCCAGAAAGGTCTGCAGCCTGTTTGCAAAGCTCACTGCCATAGCTGGCCATTTCTGAGCTCAGCCTCCATTACACCCTATTGAGCACAGCCAAATTGTGTTTGCAGTCCAGTTATAATGTAAAGGTGAATAATTACATCAGGCTGTTACTAAAATACATCCCAATTACATGTTTTGGCTAGTGAGTTACTATGCCCAACATGTCAATAACTATAATGTATACTGTAATAATAGACGTTGTTTGTTTTGTTCTGCCATTAGATTCAGCAGTCTTTCATTGCTCATGTCAGCCGTGACTGGCATGAACACCTTTAATTATCTTAACTTATGGAATTAACTTTCAGCCAACTGGAAGGGAATTTTTCAAACCACTGGCCCGCTGAATGACCATATGCTAATTCCTTACTCCTCCATCAGGTCTCTAAAATGTATGCTAACAGGCAGCAGGACTGAAATCATGCAGGTCCTGCTCACAAGCTGTGATTACAGCCTGACTTGGTAAGTGCTCTTGGAATAAACCCAATTTTTTGGTTTGTAGTACCACAGATGGTTCTGATACATTAGGTTTAGAAACGGCTGCTGTAAATAATTTTTATTCAGATAAGGGCACAACCTCAGAATACATGATAGTAACCGTGTGAATCAAGCAGCACAACAACAGAAGAGAGTTAAACAACTCATCACAAATCATCAATAAATGCAGATAATCCTGCTAGTACTTATGCTTTCTTTCAAAAAAGTGTTAGGTAATGCATGCCATAATCCAGAAAATCTCAGTGTGTCTCCAAGTATCCTTCAATACACTCATGCTGAATATTTGGCTTGTAATGCCAAATTAAACCAGAAAATCTTGGGAGCAGCATGATGCTGTCTGCATTAATGTTGCCATAGATGCAATAGAAAGCTGAAGGCTATGTAACACGGACACATAGTTGGAATGTGTGCTGTGGCAGCTGGTACCCAGGTGGGAGTCCTGTGCAACTGTTCTGCAGCAAGGCCTTGTATGAAGTGAACCAGAAATCCTGCTAGGGTGGCAATTTTGATAAAGCATTAGGAGGCTTTGCTAAGGTTGAGTGTGAATAGCAGTGACAAAGCCATCAGAAGAGCAAGTACACATGGCCATGGTCACCACTCTCTGCAGAACTAGAAAATAATCCACAAAGAGAAGACAGTGTGGGCCCCTTTCCTCTGTGTTATTCACCACACTTAAAAATCATGAAAACTGTGGGTTTTTTAAAAGAAAAAAGGTTATTCACTGGGTTGGGCTTTCTATATAGGCTTTTAGCTATATAAGAGTAGGAAGGCAATAGTTAAATCTTACACCTCACTTTGAAAGCTAGCTCAGACTTGGACTTAAAGACGTGAACTGTCATTTCCTCTTTGTTATTGACCCATTTTGCCAAGGCAGTAATGTATACTGCGTGAGCTGTACTACCTTAGGCAAAGCAAAGTGAATTAAGCTATATCAGCTTTTGGCAGCTCTAAGCATCGGTATAATTTTCCTCGAGGTCTGAGAATGTCACAAGGTAAAATGTTTGCAGGGATATAAATGCTAAAACAAACCACGCTGAGAGAATATCTAAGATCTATTACATGTCTTTTCAAAGATAGGAAAAAAACAGAAACGTAAGGAACTCGTAAAAGCTATAATGGAAAAAAATTACATAGTAGAATACTTGGTGACTTAGGAATTTGCTTCATCTTGTGTTGTTCTCTTAAATGTCCATGAGCCTGTAGGCAGGCGGACTTATGCGCTGAGAGTATCATAAGAAATCGAAGGCCAAAAAGTAAATCACTATGTTTTTAAAATAGGTGATGTTTTTGCTCCCGCTCATCACTTCGTAAATCTTTTTTTGCAAGACTAATGTATCTTTGTCAGCAAATATATTCAAGAGCAAATATTTGGTGAATATTTTACACATTTTTAACAGGTTTGGCTGGCTTGGGCAAGAGTAATAATGTCCATTTGCATGTTATTGAGCACAAAATACTTTTTTTTTTTTACTACCTGAAAACAGAAAGATGTTTTTCAATGACAGATGTGCTTTGATGTGTTTGAAGAAGTCCACCCAGCTACATAGAGAAAAACCCTGCATATAGTGCAGCAAAGCTGTTCTGTTTGCCAAACAGCTACTCTTCCACTGCTCTAAAGGTAGAAAGCAGGATACACCAAGGCTGTGCATGAAAAACAGTGAGAATATAAGAAGTATCAGCAACATAGTGATTGCATTTCTGCCTCTAGATCAAATGCATTTAAGTTTTGTCTTTTCCTTTGTAAAATAAGTGTAATCTTTTGTCCTGGAGGTAGTGTACAGCAGCATGGAGGTTCACGTCTAGCAAGCCCAGCAAGGCAGCCTTCAAGACCCTTGTCATGTTTTTTTCTGATATCTCCTTTCTTATTCACTTCATATTCCCTCTTGCAGTTTGTCTGGTGTGGTAGGAGGTGTTGCTTAATATTCCTGTCTCTTTGAGTTGTGAGTACCTGGAATTCCTTTTCCAGAGTTCGGGATGAAACTGGGGACCCATGGCTGCATACCACTGGCAGAGCACATGCTCTGCACTGTGAGGGATGCTGAGGGCTGGTTGTTAAGCTCTTCTAGCAAAATCTTCCAGAGACTGCAAATCCACAGCGCATCCTGACACAAAGAGCAAAAAAGGTTTCATTACTGTACTTGTATGCAGAGGACAAGTGAAATACACTGGTTTCTGTTAAGATGTTCATGTTTAGAGGGTTGAGGCATGCTTTCCATGTGCAAAACCTGGAAGTCAGAGTAGTGAGCAGGATTACAGGCTCTTGGACCATACCTGCCCGAGATTTTATTTCACTAGATCCTCAACAGGTATGGGCCGGATCCTCCAGTCACACCAGTAGTCCAGTGACTAGTAACAGCTGCCAAAAGCTTGCTCATTTATCTCCATTTTTTATTGACCAAATTTGCATGTAAATGTTTTTAATGTGAACAGTCCTCAGAGTTTCCAACATTTAAGCAAAGCATAAAGGCTCCTGGCAGAGAACTTGTATTGAGTGGGTCACAAGTAATCAGTTTTTAAAAGTTCCTGAATACTGATTTCTATAGAAAATTGACAAGCAGCAAGACTATCATATTGGATTTATAGCATGTTTATGTGTCTTAAGCTAATCATTCATATGATAAGCAATAATGGCCCCAAATAAACAGCTGCAAAGGGGTTTTAGCCTGCTCTTAAAACATGAGGGAAAGCCTTTTATTTGCTCTGTTCCCCTTTTTTATTTGCTTCTTCTTCCACTAATCTGAAAATGTACATTTTATATGAAAATGCTGTGTTAAATGATTCCCATGAAATAACTTTGTTTACTTGTTAATTGCACCATTAATGGGGTGGAGGGTGTTTTTTTGACTATTAAAAGTTGCATCTGAGCATCTGGCTCCCCGTGGTAACTATAATTAGATATTTTATTCCATTCTTGCAATGTCTGTCCTTTAGGCTGGCTGGTGAAGGATAGGACAGATTTAAACCTCCCTTTGTAAAAGTAGATCTTGGATCCCTTTTCCTCTCAAAAATACAACTGGAAAAGGTGGTGGAGGCTTTTTCCCTCGATCACTGTTACATGAGGTTTGAGTTCACTCAGGACATGGGAGTTTTACGCATGGTCCTGGGAGTAAATCCATCTCCCCACTGCCAGATGTTCCCTGGGAGAGGGGAGCACACCAAGATGCTCTCCACAATTTTCCTGAATGCATTACCATGTTTGTGGGGATGAGTGGGGAGGAAAATCCACTGCACTGGAAGTTGCACACCTGGGAGTATGTCTTATGGTTAAATATTTAATGTTCTCGAGGGAGTAAGGTACGAGTTCATATCCTTTTTTAAGCCTTCAAAGAGGTGGAAAGAGATAGTGTGGGGGAAGCTAAGTGTGTTATTATTGCTTTAGTGTGCAAAATTGTGATGAGGCACAAAATTCCTCAGGTTTGCAAGGTTAATTTAAAAAAAAAAAAAGAAGAAAAAAAAGGCTCTGATATTTTTTGCAGAATTTCAGTGGAATTTCAACTAGACCAGTATCATCATCATTTCAGGTAG
>JAOSLQ010003093.1:0-14980 GCA_025629905.1 Lorius lory | reverse complement strand
CTCAGGTCACCTCCCCCCGATGCAGATGTGATTTCAGGGAGCAGGTTCTCTTCCTGATAATAATGACACACTTTGGGCATACGGCGCTCATTTCCACACCTAAGTCGTTCCTGCTATTGGAGCCAGTGCCTATTACAGCACAGAGACTGACCTTGGCAGGACACAATTGACACCCAGATAGAGGCTGATTTCTGGGTTTTGTGGTGGTTTTCAATAATCGTATAAATGCTAATTTATTTCCGTGGCAGCTTGCCTAAAAGCGATGGTTTCTACTGAAGCATCAGCGGTGGCCGCTCATTGCCCAGGCACGGTGTTGTGATCACAGCTGATGGCAGTTTGCCTCCATTCCACTCTTACCAATAATTTGCAGAGATTAAAAGGGTCTTGGAAACGGAGGCTTGAAGAATTGCTTTCTAAAGACGTTGTTAGATGGAAAAAGGAACCTGGGGTTTCCAGTGCTCTCTAAAATCATTTCCACATAAACCCCAGATTTAGCAGTTTTAAGTGTCACTAAATGGGCTGTTCGCAGTAAAAGAGATATTGATGCGGTGAAAGCGAGCTCTGCTCCTGCTGCAAGGGCTGGGCTGGTGCCTGTGCCTGGGTAGCTTATGCTGAACTCAATGGCAGGCTTTTGAGGGGTATATGTGTGTTATTCTCACTGTACCTGGCATCTACCGCCTTTAAGGTTCCCTTCATCTGCCTCTCTTTGTGCAGGCACAATTTCCATCGGACAGAAACATTCCCAATGTTTTCCCTCGTGACTGCAGGTTTGCCTTATGCTACTTTTTGGGAGAAGACCGCTATAAATATATTGGACTCGTCAGATCCTTCTCTGCTCGCCAGGTGGACTTTTTCCCTTGGGGCTTTGCTCCCGAGGAGCCTTTCTCACCCTTTTCCTGGTGCCCGCAGTGGGCAGTGTCTGCTCTGCCCCACTGATGCTGTGTGCTGGGCTGAAATCACCTCCTGAGCCACCGACTACCCATCCCATCCAATCCCACCCCCGGGATAGCACAGCCTGGCAGGGCAAGGACACATTTATCTGGCGTCTGTGCCTCCTCATCCTCACTGACAGCTTGGGGCACTGCCTGTCCCATTGCCTGGGTGGGTGCTGGCTGTGCCCACGCAGCTTCATCCCTCCTCTGCCCTTGATGCCCAGGCACATGGATGCTGCATTTGGGTGCCTTAAGCCACAGCCGGGTGCTGGGTGCCTCCCACCACCTTTTAGGAGCACCCTTCCTGTCTCATTTACCATGCTGTTAATTTGATGGGGGGTGGCTGAAAATCCCAGCAGCGCTTCCAGCTTTTCTTCCCAGCCACTGTGGAAGATCCTGAGCAGCACAGGACCCCTCTAGAAACAGCCTGGAGGCTGGCAGTGGGTGCAGCCACTGCCAGGGCTCAGCTGCTGACCCTCTTAATGCAGGTTACATTGATTTCACCCAGCACTGATTCTGGTGCTGGATGCAATCAATGTGCTGATGTCACCAAACCCAATCCCTTGGGCCTGGGGTAGGTGATGCCTGCAGTCATCTCTGGTTTTCTCTCATTGAAACAATGACAAGATGCTCTCCCTGGTGCATTTTGCTCACAAACAGGCCCTAACTCCGCTGCCAGGTCCTGGTGTTCCCTGCCATTGCTGGTGGCTTGCCAGGAGCAGCCACAGATGTGGGCTGTTATGAAGAGCCTTGATTGACTCCTACCTGCAGAGTTTATTAAGGCCCATGGGAAGGTGAGCTGCTAACCAAGGGCTGCTGTGGGCTCTGCCCCATTCTTGCTCTGCTTGCTGCAGGGTTTGGGTGGCTCAGCCATAGCAGCACAACCCAGGTTTCCTTCTACCTGTGGAAGGGGATGTTTCCAGCTATGGATATCTCAGGTAAGTCACAGACTGGTTGGGGTTGGAAGGAGCCTTAAAGCTCCTCTCGTTCTGATCTCCTGCTCTGGACAGGGACACCTTTCACTGCAGCAGATGAAATGTTTTGCATCCTCAGGTTGCGCTGAGGAGTGTGGTGGTGTGAGCAGAGCATCTCCTGCAGGGCTCTCAGGTACAGGGACCATTGGTCCTCCTGCTGAAGTGAAACACCCAAGAGCTGGTTTTAATGTTTCATGATCACCAATGCAATAGAACACGCTCCAATGCTGTGTGTCAGTGAGGGGTCACCCACTGAGGTGCCAGTGGCTCCTCACCCAGCTTTCCTCAGGTACCAGGCTGTCCACGTTTTCTTGGCATCCCAGCCTCTCCTGCGCTGCCATTGCCTTCTTCGTGCTGCGCCACAGCTCGCAGCCGGCTTCCCCCTTTGCTCTGTTGATGCAGTGTTCTCTTGGTCCATGTTGGTTTCCCTCCCCCTTAATCAGCAGGACTGAATCATGAGGCTGGGTTTCCTCATCACTGCGGTGCATGGGGCTCAGTGACTGAGTGCTCACCAGGGTGCTCCGGGCACCTGAGCTACCGCTCGGGTCATTTTGTGTCCCTCTTTGATTTCACATTGCTCATAACTGCTTCTGGCTTTGGAAGAGGAGCCCTTTCACACGGGACCTGCCTCGTCGTGTTGTACCTGGGCTGTGCTTGGTGCTGGCAAAAGGATCATCAAATGTCTCCATGCTCCTTGATGAGACACATGCCCAGGATGCCAGGGCTCTGTTAGACTCCTGTGCCGTTGGGGTGGACTTTACTGGTGCCTCCTGTCCTGCTCCCTCATCCAGGAGGGCTCTTTCTGCTGAATGGGGTTCCCCAAACCCATGGGGCTTCTTCCTGCTGTTAAAGATGACTCCCCAAACCCCTTACTTGCGTATTTCACTCACTGAACATGGTTATTTTGCCTCCCTGTACCCATTGTCTCCTGTGCCCAGGTCAGAGCTGAGCTGAGCCCTTTGTCAGCTCTAACATCACGGCTGGGTTGCAGAGCTGACCCCCAGCTCATACCGGTGTTTGCTGTAGCTGCTGAGTCCTCATCTGCCCAAGGGTTTCATGGCTTGAGCTGCTTTCCCTTCAGACCCAGCTCCTCTGGAGGGCAGGGAGGTCCCCAGGCACCGGTCCCTGTGCACATTCAGGAGCCCGTGCTGCAAACAGGACAAGATATTCAGTGTATAGGAGGCTGGAAGAGTCAAAGGCTGCCTGCATCCAGCCTGGATAGCAAGCTGGACAGTCTTCAGCTGCAGAGTTGGCTCTATACAAAACCCCAGGTGGGTGTTTAGCAGCACATGGGTTTTCTTTGGAAAGAATAATTAAAGGAAAAGATGAAAGCCCTCCATATTCATGTGATGACATCTCCTGATTTCTTTTGTTGGCATCTGTGTGTCAGCGCCTGGTCAAGGTGACTCTTTGGGTTAGATTTAGATATAGTGAGGAAATTGCAAGGTAGAAAGACTTCCTGAAGGATCCTCTCCATTATCCTGGAAGTCGGAACAATATTCCTTGTACAATTAGAAGTAACCATAGTTACTCAGGGCCCTGGCTCCGGGCGGCTGAGCAGAGCGGGGAGAAAACTCCTCTTCTGGAGGAAGAGTTCCTGTGGAGTAGGAGCGTGTCTGATGGGTGGTGTGGGTACAAGACCCCACACAGACTGGGGAGGAGGAATTGGTTCATTTCCCAGTGATGTGGATGAGAATTGCTTCATTTCCCTGTGATATGGAGGGGAATTGTTTTGTTTCCCAGTGATGTGGAGTGAGGGAAGCTGGTCCGTGGGCCTTAGCTCCTCAAAGGTGTGGGTGCTGGTGCTAAATGGTACTCAGCTGTGAAGCTGGGCTTTAAGGATGTTTCTCTCCCTCCCCATTGCCTGGTGGGCTTTCCTCATCTGGTCTGATGAATTAGGGGAGCAAAGGAGCAGCTCCTGCTCATCCCACCTCGGAGATTAGGATGGGAGGATGCAGGATAAAAGGCCAAATATTCCCAAGAAATGAGCTGGGCACAACGGAGCCTCCAGAAAGCAGTTTTTTAAAGGAGAAATCGTGTCTGAGCTTTTCCTTTTGATTAAATTACACTGAGGGCAGCCAGTGCATGGAAGATGACTTCACAGCATCAGCTGTTGGGAGCCAGGAGGCACTGAGGGGAGCCTGGGCCCAAATGCTGTCACAAGGACTGAGCAGAGCTGGGCTGGCATGGAAAGGGGTGGCTGGTGCTGGGGTGCAAGGTGGCCTCTGGCTGGGAGAGGGGGTCTCTGTGTCCTCATTCCCTTATTTCTCTGCCCTTTTGTGCAGAGGGAGGTTTGCCTTCAGGCCCCATGGTGCCTGCTCGGGGGTGTCCAGGCTGTGTGACAGTTCATGATGTGAGCAGGGTTCTCCAGACCTCGGGAAGAACTTCAAACCCAAGGGAAAAGCCAGAGGGAGTTTCTATAAGGGCTTTGGGCACTTCAGGCTGCTGTTTTGTGGTGCTGGGCCTCTCTGATGCACCCAGAGCATCCCTGCGCTCTGCAGCTGGGTACCAGCTCATCTCATTGGGTACCCGTCAGCATCTTCAGGTACTGAAATAGCTTTATAACCCCCCCTGGGGTAAATCCAGCTCTGGTTTGAGCACTGGGCAGCCACATTCCCTGCTGTGCTCCCTGCCTGGCTCAGCATCTCTGTTACAGCACCGCACTGAGCTGGAAAAGGGCACACAGAGAGTCCTTAAATCTGATTTATGTATCCGGTGAGTCTGTAGTTTAGGGTTTTGTGGCTTTCAATGAATATGAAAGTTTATGGGACAGCCTGGTGTGGAGGTGATGCAAAGGAGGATCCCTGTATGGAGGTGATCCAAATCCAAAGAGCAGGGCGATGCAGTGACAGCAATAGCTGGAAATAACAGCCTGGTTCAAGACTGAGTCAGGAGGAGGTGGTTGAACTGGTTTTATGGGTGATGTGAACCTGGAGGAGCCTGGTTCTGCTCTCAGATGAGTAAGTGGTGGTGAAAGGCATCTCCCACATTCCCTCCATAGAGATCCCCATCGCTGCAGCCACCTTTGCCTGGACCCAAAAGTGTTGCACATGGAAATTACCTTCAGGGTTTGGAAGGTGGTAGGTGAGGTGAGTGCCCTGCTGATGCCTTCCCAACTTCTGGAATAGGCTGTTGCATCCCAAGGAGTGGCATTCACTGGCTGAGCTCCATAGTGTGTACTACCCCAATGACTGATGAAGGTAAGGGTTGTTATTCCACTGCTCTCCACTGCAGTAGGCAGCACTTTGGGAGGAACAAACCTGGGAATGCCACGGTTTTGGAGTGCTGGAAGATGCCGTTGATGGGCCAGGCACGTTAAATCAGCAAAGGCGAAGGAAAGAGGAGTTGGATACTGGAACAAAGCATCCAAGCAGATGCTGAAGAAGTGCTGGCCTCTTCCAGATTGTGTTAATAAAAGACTTCATTAGGTTAAAAGAAGAGGAAACCTCACTGAAGGGCCTCCTCGCCTCTGCTGTGTGCTTTCTCCTCCTCAAGGCCATCCTCCCCTCCATACCCGGGGTTACTGCTCCAGCTCTTTGTGTTCCTCCCTTGCTGCCGCACGTGCTGCACCAGCTCTGACCTGTGAGTGTCACAGGTGCTGGTTGTCACCATGGAGTTAGTGCCTGCAAAGTGATAGTGGCATTAAAGAAGAGGCTGAAAGGAGCATTGCCTTCCATAGGCAGCAGAGCAGAGTGGGTGGCAGCGGTGGCATCACTGCCTGGGGTGCTCAGGAGATGGTGCCTGGCATAGCGGCTGCATTTACCTGTGGGAGTGTTAAAGAAGCCATGGATACCTCTAAGATTCCTCCTTCTTTTTACTTCTCTGCTCCAGAGCCCTGGCACTGTTTGGGGTGGAAAACATGCCCGAGTCCTAGGGTCACCTATGTTTAGGGTAGGAACCATGCCTGGCTGCTCCATCGCACTTTGTAGGGCTGGTCCAGAGTCCACAGCAGGGTGTGGGGTGTCCCATGCAGAGCTGCTGGGCTCCAGGTATAGGTGAGTACCCTCCCAGTGCCTGCAAGGGCTCTGCTCAAGGGGCTGAGTGTCTTCTCAGGGCTTTTCTTGGGTTTGGCTCTTGCCAAGAGCCAACCTGGATGACTTCGAGTTCTCTTTGCACATCTGGTGTAAGGGGCTGGGGTTGACTCGGGTCTGAAGCCTCCCATGTTGTTCCATGGGGAAGTGAGTAACTCTACGAGCTGATGAGCTCCCTTTCTCCCTGTGGACTGGGGTTGTACCCAGGTGAGGTTTGTGAAGGCTTCTGGACTGCATGCAAAAAATGGCCATGTCTTCATATCTACCCCATGCAAGGGGGGAGCCGTGCTGTGAGGTGCTGGAAAGCTGCCTGTGCCCACAGTCTCAATGGTGCTCACTGAAAGCACAGGAACAGAATGTCCTGATGGATGGGGGGAAGGTAGGACCAGCCTTGACCTCTCTGGAAAGCAGCAGGGATTTGGGGCTGTGCAAACCAGCCTGAGCCCTGGGACCCACCAGGGCAGGGCCTGTGGTCCCAGCAGTGGGAATCACTGCCCGGCTCCTTGGAAGAAGACATCCAACAGCATAAAGATGGGAGATGAGAGATTATTCCCCATCCCTCTGTGAGTCCAGCTGAGCTTACTCTAAGGGATGACGATGAGGGGCCCGTTGTGTGGTCCCTGCCATACAAAACTCCCAGTAGCATCCCTGCCCAGGCAGTGCATCCAGCACGGAGCTCCCCGTCGCTTGAATATTTATAGCACCTTTGCTATGTTCATTCTAGCATTAAACTGCTAATTAATTATGACATTTGTGCTAGTTCATTTTCCAGCGTGGATCTGCAGAACCTGGCAGGCAGTTAATGAGCTCTCTCTATGCAAAGGATACTAAGGCAAAATAATTGCTTGAGGAATCAGCCCGGCGTTCTTTCAGAAAGGTCTTACCTATGAGCTGGCTTCGAGCTGCCTGGATTTGCACTCTGAGAGACGCCTCTGTCAAAGGGCAATCCTTTGGAAGAGAGATTTGAAGGAAAAGGTTATCTGGGCGCTGGGGCTCGGTGGGTGTTATTTAGTGCTTGTAAGTCCAAGGGAAATCAATTATCTAAACAACTCCTGCTCTGCAATGGATTTCTTTATTCTTTTCTAAATATGTGCTCATCTTTGTCTCCGCATTGATGTGTGCAGCCAACAAAGGTGGGATTGCGGGAGGCGATTCGTGCTCCTCCAGGCTTCTGGCAGCTCCTGCCTGGGAAAGGGTGAGGGGCTTCCTGCTCGTGGTCCTGCTTAGTTAAAATAGGAATTCTTAAAACGGGAGCTGTGGGGAGTGGTGCTTACAACCAGTCCCTGCTGTCATACACCCGTCATACACCCGTCTTCTCTTCCCAAACACATCCTGACCTCAGGAACACACAAACCTGCTCAAGCCTCTCAAGGGGTTTGGTGACTGTGGTGGTGTGGTGATGGGTATGGTGCAGCCTGCCTGTAGGGCTGCCCAAGCTTTCAGATTTTGCTGCTTTTGGGCAGCTTTTGCTCCCCCAAACAACCCTCAGAGGGTTTGGCAGTGCATTGGGGTGTCTCCTACCTGTTTCTCTACCTACTCTGTTTCTCCCATCTTTGGTACTGTCTACAGGAGGTTTTCCATGGCCCCATTGGTGTGCCAGGCATTGCTTTCTTATTTCCTAGCTTCCCCTATAACAAGTGCAGGTCCGTGACCGCCACAGGCTCCTGTGGATAAGGAGCAGGGTTTTCTTTTTGGATGACAATGAGAACAAAATAATGAAAATGGTATTTGTGCTTCCAGGGAGAAACAGGCGTTTTCTTAAACAGATGGAAGCCTATAGCAGGTACGCGTGCCCTCAGTGCTGCCTTTGAGGAACTTGTGTTATTAGCAGCTAGTTACCTGCTGAGGTTACAGGAGGAGCATTACAGTAATGGAGTTGACACCTATATAATGGAGTTGACATTTTATTGAAAAGGAAACAGAAAAAACCTTAACAAACAGTTCCCCTCCCTCCCCTCTCTTTATTCCCTGATTTTGCTGTCATCAATTGCAATAAGGCCCCAACTTTGAACAGCCGCTGATGCTGGCAGGGTAATAAAAATTCATACAACAGTAGGTGCTTCAGGCATGTTCACGGGACTAATCAGTGCTGCAAACTTGAACTTTGCTGGGAAATCAAGGCAATAGCTCGTTCAACAGCAAATCATAACAATTTGAATCAATTCTTGGCAGCGCGCTCTTGTTACCGGTTACACACAGGCTTCCAGTTTGTGCTCGATGCTTTTAGCAGCAAGTTCAGAATAGGGATCTCTTCCTGGAGGACAAAGCTTCATTTCTGAGCTCACTAATAGATGGGCTTTGCTCTGCTGGGGCTGTGGTCAGACTGTGTCGCTTTGGCATTGAATTAGGTTCGGGTGTAAAGAAAACTCTGTGTGTGCCAGATTCATTAGAGAAGGTTTGGGATAAGAGGGACAAACAAGACCATCTGGGCTTGCGGAGATGAGAGAAGATGCCAGAGCAAGATGCCAACTGGAGGAAAAAGATATGGAATAGAAACACAAAAGCGTCTCCAGTCTCTGAGCCCATGAGAAGTGTCAAGGAAGCATTGCTCAGACGTCCATCTCCAGGAGCGTGGTTTGTGATTCCCATATTAACTCATGACAAGGGAGTAGGTGGGTACAGCTGCACTGTCACTAAATGGCTGTAAAACATGGACCTTCCTCGCTGTGGGAGGTGAGCAGTTGAGGTCTTTGTATCTCTGATTTGGGTGATCAGGAAATGGAAGTGATCCTCAGTTCTCCTGTCTGGTTGCATGGCCCCGACCTCCACTTGTTCTGGGTGCAGCAGAAGCATCATTTAAGAACCACAAAAGCTCTCAGCTCCCACAGTACTTTTCAGATGTAATATCTTTTTAATTAACCAAAGTTGCAAGTCCCCCATTGGCTTCTGCTCTTCCCTCTGCTGCAATTTCAGGGACACATCTCCTCTTTTTTCCTTCTGATAACTTTGGTTACTACAGCCCATTGACATTTGTATTTCTAATGCAATAATCAAATGCTAAAACACAGAGATCACATTTGGATCAACACATTCAGATCTTAAACCCTGGAAGTAATTATCTTTTCTCATGTACAATGAAATGGAAATGTTACTGTGCTAACCATTAGCAGCTCTATTGTCTGAACGTCGGCCAGTGGCACCACTTGCAATGTCATCTGCTGCTTCTGGAGGCTGCAGTTTTCCTCCTGCTGGGAAGTTCTTGGGAGCTGTGGGTGATTCCTGTTCAGGAGCCACGACACCAAGAGGCACAGGTCTTCCTTGCAGGTGATGATTAACTCGAGTATGAGGAAGTGATGAGGCTCTTTAAGACCCATGGCTGAACATGGAGCTGAGGTCC
Organism: Lorius lory; assembly: GCA_025629905.1. Lineage (NCBI taxonomy): Eukaryota > Metazoa > Chordata > Aves > Psittaciformes > Psittaculidae > Lorius > Lorius lory. The sequence continues at coordinate 5,706 of JAOSLQ010003093.1, read as the reverse complement.
ACTCCTGATGCCTAATTTATGGGGAACCTCTCAGAGCTGTCTGAGCCCCTCAAGACACCGCAGGGTGCCTGGATGAGACCTGATCCTGGCTGAGGCTGCTGCTTGACTCATTACCTCCAAACCAGAGTGCAGAGAAGCCGTTAAACCTTTCAAGAGCTTCTTGCAAATGCACATGAAACGGAGTGTGCCCAACCGCTGTGTGCCTGCCTGCATGGTGCTGCCTCAGGCAGGTACACCCAGCCATGGCTACGGCGTGAGCCACACTGCAGAGACTTAGAGGAGCCCTTCTGAACTGTCACTAGTCCTCTCTAGCCACCCCATGGGTACTGGGTTTGCTTTGACACTCGTAGCCATTGTGTAAACTGGAGGCACAGGCTGAGCTTAAACGAGGGTTTAAGTTCTGGCTGTGTGAACCTTGACCGTGTCACTCCTGTGCATTGATGGCTTTCCTGATGCTTGGAAGTGAAAAGCTCTCAGACTTTCTGCTCTGTTTGAAACAGATGCAGACACTGGCTTTCCTGGATAAATACCCTGACCAATTTCCTTGCCAAAGAGTAACTCCTGTGAGTTACTGGGGAGAGATGAGGAGTGTTTTCATTTCTTGGTTGCAAGGGGATTACTCCAAGATCCAGAGGTAAGACTCCAGGATGATTTGTAATATGTGTGCCCAAACAGAAGTATTTCTAACCTGTGCTGAGAGATTCCCTGTTGTTAAAGTCCAGCATGTTTCAGACAATACGATTCTCACCACATCACTGTGGAAATCTGGTAAGGTTTTCATCCCAACAGCAATCTACACTTGATAGGCCACGGAAGTGCAATACATGAGTTTCAAAATGTGACAGTGATCCCTGGAGACCTATTGCCAGGTTTCCAGAAGAGGTTTCATCGTGTTTGATTTCTGAGTGCTGTGAAGCTGGAAATTCAGACCCTTCACCATCATCTTCTCATGGTCATGTAAGAGGTGGGGATAAAGCCGTGAGTCCTTGTCAGCAGCTCCTGATGCACATTGGAGATGGGGTCTGCTCTCATCACTGGATGCTGTGTCAGTGCTGGCTGAGCACCCAGCAGGTGTTTTCCTTGGGTGCTGGTTGGTAAGTGGCTGTGGCTTGTCCTCCATGGAGCCAGACACCCTCAGTGCCAAAATGTAGGGGTGATACCGATGCAATCCAGTCTATCGTTGTCCAGCGTGGTGGTTTGGGTATCAGCCTGAAAGGTGGGTGCTGACCAGGCTTTGCTGTTCGGGCAGCTCTAGATCATCTTTGGCTGCAACGGGACCATCACAGGGAAGCTGGTGACAGCAGGACCATGTGTACTGCAGGGGCCTGGGGGCAGCACCCTGGCCAAAGGGGCAGGTACCTTTCTGTACTGAGATCAATGACCCCTGCCCTAATCTCTTCCATTAATCTGAGACTGAAATACCTTATCTTGGGATGGGGCCTTGGGTGAGGGTCACCCCTGTCCAAAGGGTGCTCCAAGCCCATGCAGACCTTTTGGAGCAAGCAGCTGGAGTCTGGGAATCTGCAAAAGCTCCCATACTGTGAGGAATTGACTATTAACTGGCTGCCTGCTTCAGATTGAGGGGAAAAATGGGTTAAACCCTTACGGTTCCTAATTCAGAGCAAGGTCTTAGAGCTTCAGGTGCTGTCCAGCACATCACACATTAGCCTGCCTTGAAAGCATGGTTAATTCCTTTGGTTTCCTGGCAAAGCCAGTTAAATAGTTGGGATGTCCCTCCCCATGGCAGGTTGGAACTAGGTGATCTCAAGTTCCTTTCCAATCCAAGCCATTCTATGATTCAGATGCTGCTGCTCTGGGTGCAGAGGGCAGGCAAGGGGTCAGTGGTGGATGCTGGGCAGGCGGCATTCCAGGCTGCCAATTCTGCCTGTGATTCCAGGGTGAAGGGCAGCTCTACCCCTTCAGATGGGAAAGGACCTTGAAGGAAGGTAGGAAACTGCTGGAGCCCAAGCTAATACGTGCTGCCCAGCTCTCCGGGTTCTTCATTGGAGTTCCTGCGGAACAGGGATGTGATCAAGGCCCACCAAGGATGCTTCGGAACACATTTGATGCAGGGGAATTGTGCAGGTTGATAAAGAAGTTGATAACGTGTGTCTGAAGTGGAACTTAAGCCAACGGCTGCAAACACTTTGGAAAGCACTGACCACCATTAAGCACTTAATTGGGAGAGAGCTGCAATTTTGCGAGGCTCAAAGTACAAAACTCCTGAAGTACAGAAACTGAGATAAGAAGGAAAAGGTCTCTTGGGCAATTAAGATCCATTCTGCTCAGAGGCTGCAAATGGTATCATTGAATGACTTTTGTTGCACTGAATTATCTAAAATGTAAACTATTGTGCTTAAAATGCCACTCAATGAGTAAAACAGCTTCTCCCGCTCCGCTCTTACTCAGCGCATTGGCTTCTGATGGTATCTGCTTTCTCTGCTTTCAAATAACGTTTCAAACGGACTCTTTTTCCTCCCTCAGGAAATGAAATGCTGGTTGGAAGGACCTGTGCGAGCAGACCAAGGGTAATGGGTTTTTCCCTAAGGAGCTTTCCTATCTGCACATAGGTGCAATACCTACCCCAAAGCTGATGTGCAAAGCCCCTGAGGAAAGTGTTGATGGCCCCACAGGAGAATGTACTGGGTGCCTGCCCCACTGTTTCTTTGCACTTACGGTCTGGAGGTTGGTTCATTCTCTACTTCACCTCACAGGCAGTAGACTTCCCCCCCTTTATTGGGTGTACATCCATGCCATGCAATGGCCAATGCAATTGTCCAAGCCAGAGGTGTGGGTGAAGAAGCCAAGTCCCCATCCATATGGTGTTGCTAGGAGAAGAGGTAAAGGAGCGTGGTCGTTATTGCCCACCACTGCAGCCCAGCAATCCTTGAATCCATTGAGTTCTCGAATCCATAAATCCCCCCCAGTCACACAGTAAAGGCAGGGGAGCCTGCCTGTGGCTCATGGAGATGTGTACACTGTCTCCCAGTGTGGTTTTGGAAAGGCTGGGGCTGCTCTGGCGTGCAAGGGGGTTGACTTGCTTCATGGAGAGCTAACGTGCTCATCTTGCAGGAGACTGCTGGTGACCTGCTACAAGGAGGGATCCTGGCCCCTTGGGTGGCTGCAGTCACATCCTGTGCTCAACCCCACATTTGAGGAGCATCTTTGGTGCAAGGCAGAGCCCATGCCTGGAGGAAGATGCTATTCAAAGCACTCCAAAACTGAGGTGCCAGCAGATACCTACAGGAGGAGCCTGCCCACAAATCCACCTTGGCAGGTGTCGGAGAGAAGATAAAATGGCACTGCTCCAGACCTGATGGCAAACCCCACTGTTCCGTGGGCACAGGAGATGATGACATGGTGCCTTCAAGGGGTACCAAAGGGCTGTCACAGGTAGGTCAGTCACAGTCATGTGTATGCTGTGGTGGCGGTGAAGAACATCCTCCAAGTGCTGCCCCGGTCAGAACCAGTTGGTGTCCCTTCAAACAGCTGTTGGGTGTCTGTCCCCTCTCATGTCACAGCCATGGTTGAGATCCTCTAATGATGGGTACATGAGAAAAAACAGCTCTGCTAAAAGCAGGGGCATGTTCCCCTTGTCCCTAGGTCACACTGAGTGAAGGGCCTTGTGAGGATGGTTATGGAAGAGCCTCTGGCTTGCCACACAAGTGCCAGTTGGCATCCTCATGTTGGCAGCAGGTCACTCTGGGGACCTGGGAGCTGGCTGCAGGGCATCAGTCAGGAGCAGCACATGGAATTGCCAGGGAGGCACATTCCCTCTGCCCTGGTTGTTGTTGCTCCCCTCCCAGGGTTGCTGTTGCCATGACTGGATCCTTGCAAACCCAGCTCTCTTGTATGCGTGTCTCTGCTCTTGTCCTTTGCAACCCCAATGTGTTAATAGCAGATCTGCAACAAGTGCTGCTGGAAGTACTTTATGCTGCAACTGCTGCTTTTTCCACTTACTTTACACTTGATTATAAATGATCTTGTAGGGTTTTATTGTTGATACTTTTTATGTATCTGTGACTTGTCAGAACTCCTTATTACATCTCCAGATGCCAATAAATGTGAAGCCTAAATCCATCAGTCACTTCTTGAGGCTTGTCTTCCTTTGAGAACCTGATTCAGTGTCTCCTGAAATCAATGGGAGTCTTTACATTGATTCCAGCGGATGTCAAGTGAAGCCCTTCTTTAGACTGAGATGGCAGGCACTGTCTTTGAGTTGGCTTTGAGTGTCCTACACCTATGATGATGGGACCCTTATTCATCCTGGCGCCCCTAAGAGCAAGATTAACAATGATGGTGAAGTTATCCTAAATAGATTCAGATGAAACCCTCGTATCACACCACATCTTCTGTTTTGTTTTTGGAGAGGCCTAGACGAAACTAGGTTTGAAATAACTTGAAGTTACCTCTTTGAGTGCTGTGTAGGCAGTCTAGGAGGTGGGAGAAGACTCAAGTGGCATGTGTTACTTGCTTAAGACTGGTAAGGTTGATAAACAGCAGGGCAAACTATCTAGTTGTGTGTATTTTTTAGGTGCTCCACTCTGGTGTTCGCTTCCAAAGCTTCATAAAGGAGGACAGAGCTGCACTAACACGGCCAATGGAGGAGTTGAGGGTGGCTTTTATCCTCTGATGACTAACATGCTGCAGCCGGATGGAATGGTATAAATCTCTTCTTGCACACAACCAAGCCAAACCAAATATTATGCAATGATTAAGTGGCAACCCAAACAGAAGCAGGCGTCCTGTGGGCTGGAGCAGGAAATCTTGGGTTCCAAACCTCAAGATATGTTAATTTGATTTGGTGATGTAGTTGATGGCTATCTGACGTGGCCCATGAATTATTGATGGGAACTGGGAAAGCTGATGCTTGCCTTGAAAATCCAGCTAAAGAAAGTGGGAACTGAATATTTAGGGACATCATTACTGTTTGCATGGGTCACATGAGGGGGTCCTCACAGCCTGACACTGTCCCTGGTGGTGACCGTTAGCAGGAACATACATGGAATTCCCACTCTCTACTGCGTTAATGGCTTCTTACCCAGCAAACTAATAATAGTCCTTTAATGTAACCAAAAGGCACTTAACGGAGTGGGCCAGCCCCCTCCACTCCTAGTCCTTGGATAGGGGAAGGAAACTGGTTTTGTTCATGTTTCTGGCAAGGGGTTGCTCTATAGTGCCATTCTTCTCTATGGTGGGATCAACCAAGATGTTTCTTGTGAAGCAGAAGGCTCTTTTTTTTTCCTGACAGCTTTTTTAATACCTTCTACAGCCTTTAGAGAAAAATGTGTGAAGGATGGACACGGGGGTGTGGGTAAGCATAACCAGTCTTTATCCTGAGGAGGCTGTTTATCTTGATCTTGTGGTCCCAAGGGACATGGTGCCAGATGGAGTCACGCAGCCAAGAAACCAGCTCTTGAGGGTGAATGCAAGCCCTGCTCTGCGCTGCTGTTGCTCTGAAGGAGGAACAACAGAGTCCTTCAGTTCCTCTGGCTGAGCTGGGACAGGAACCTCCCAAAACCCAGGTAGGTGCTGCCTTCTGCATTCACCTCATGTAGCCAGAGTGTGAGCAGAGGATTACACCTAAGGGGGGACTACAGAAAACCTGGAGATGGGCTTGGGACAAGGACCCGTAGGGACAGGCCAAGGGGAATGGCTTGAACCTGCCAGAACAGGGGAGACTGAGCTGAGCTCTTAGGCAGAAGC
>JAOSLQ010003092.1:0-12075 GCA_025629905.1 Lorius lory | reverse complement strand
TGCCCATGGCGGGGGGGTTGGAACTAGATGATCTTAAGGTCCTTTCCAACCCTAACTATTCTATGATTCTATGATATGATGAAGGTCCAAGGTTAAGCCAAGAACCTGAACCAACGGGTTAAGGGTCAGGATCCAGGGTCAGGCACAAGCAGTGATCACCAAGGAATCCTGCAGCATTGAAAGAGGTCTGAAGTCAATCCAGAAAGTAAAGTCTGTGGGTCAGATCTAGGGTCTGTATTAATGGGGTACACAGCCAGACATGGGCATGGCTGCAATACAGGGATCTTAACTGTAGCAACAGGAAGGGGGAGGAAGCAAGAAGAGAGATCTCACAAGGTGGAACTTTTTGAGTCCAAACTGCCAGAGGCTTTATTCTATATCCTGCATAAACTGAAAGAGATTCAGGAATCTTCACAACTTTAAGCCTGCCATTAAAACAGGGTTTTGGGGGAAAAGTGGGATGAAGAAGGAATGTTTCCTTTAGGCATTGAACATAGATACAGCATTTTCACCTCTTCATGTGTCATGTTATTTTCCATGTTTGTTGTGCAACAACAGCAAGTCAAATGCATTAATTTGAATGTATATAGTGAAATGATCTCAAAGTGAAAATATATCCTTCTTAAAACACAAAGTAATGACTAAAACTCTATACTCAAACTTTATTCCTTTAATTTTTTCTCTTCAGTTGTAAGATTCAATTTTCAAATAACTTTGGTTACAGAGTTTGCATAACACATTTCTGATCCAGAATGCTTCCTATAATGAAAAAATTTGAGGGTAAAAGAATTTGTCACACTACAGGAAATTTGAAATTCTGAAATGTTTCTTTTAAACTGCTCTCAATTTCTTGCTTCAGTACTTTGTCTTGCTTTAACTGATCAAGATTTTCTGGTATCTAAACTATTAAGCATTCCTTATGACCAAGAATTTATAATTAAATTCTGATGGGAAATTTCATGAACAACTGGAATACCTTCAGTTAAGCAACTACCAGACTCCCCAGGCAGAACCAAATCTCTTGACTATTTTTACTGGACATCTCCATGCATTTTACAATGTCAGGAAGATCATTTTATAAATCAATGATTTATTCTGAGTCAAAGAAGTGAATCACATTTAGTGGAACATGATTCACATACCACAGCATTATCTATTGCTACTTCCTCAGGCTAAATTTCTTGCTGCTCACGGAATTCACTGATGTTTTTATTGTAGTGTCTGAAACTTACATGTTTCAAACACATTGAGAGGTTTAGATTCTTCATTACCTAATATTGTGAATTTCACAAAAAAAGTAGCAGCAAATGCCAACAGAATTAACTTACTTAAACAAACGAAGTCATTCACATAACAGCATACTTCAGATAAGGAACTGTCTGACGTAAAACTGAAGAACGGATTTTGAAGAGTCAAAGCTAAAGGCCAGATTCAAAGTTCCCTAGATTCAAACTTAGGTTATATGATGCTCAACATGGTAGAAAAATGCAAAATAACGTACTAAGAAGAGGCTGTATATATTGAAAAGCTTCTTAAAGAAACAGCACAGTGGAACATGAATAGGTCTAACTACATCCGAAAGGGATTGCTGTACTCTGTAAGAAAAATAACTATCACAGGGATTAGCATTTGTAAATATTATTACAAATCATTCACATTTACTTTGAAGAAATAGATCTTCTGTTTACTATGAACAAAAAAAAACCTGTCTTGAGCAAAACACCTGGCTCCAAAATATTTCAGGAAATTCAGACTCAAGATTTCATATAAACATACATACACATGTGAAAAGCCCACACAATTATTTCAACATGCCATGTATTGAACTGAAGGGTCACCCTAGCAGCTCTAAAGAGCAGCAAACCTTTGCCCCAAAACACTCAACATCCAAAGACTTCACTTGCAACTTTACAGTTAGATTGTCATGTAATTACTGATCATCTCCTGATCACCAAAAGAAGTACCTTTAATCCAACTTTCCCCCCTTCTTCTGGGGAAAGGAAAAAACCCAAACCAGAACAAAAAGAAACAACTAATTATTTCTATATCTATTATTTCTTAGGCTTTTCCATTATTACTCCCACTTGGGTTTTACCACCTTATTCCAAATTTCCCTTGCTTTCCTTTACCAGAACCAATAAACACTGCAACCTTTTAATGTTCCTTTCTGTTTTTCAAGATAAACTCTGAGGCAGAGAGAGTGAGAGGCATTTCTCAAGATTCTTTGGCCAAGATACCAAGTCTTGAAGCTGGAGATTATGAGATCCAGCAAGACCACTCCACAGCCTAAGTACATGCTGGAAGTCTGCCGTACCAGCATCTGGTTTACCAGCTGTTCCTACAAAAGGGGGATAGTTTCAGTAAGAAGAATCTGACTTTCCAGAAACAGGAATTTCTCTGTTTTCATATGGGGGCATCTAAGTTCCCATACTCGTCACTGCACGCACACATATGCTCATTTATTTTCTCTTAGAACTAACAAGCAACTTCATGCTTCAAAATATGACTGTTGAACTTTAAAAAGCCTTAATCACTGAACAGAATACAAGTTACCTCAAAGAGGACCAAAGTCAGTCCTGTAGCTACTGTAAAATGAGTTCTTACAAAGTATGGGTTATAAAAGCAGAGACAGTTTCAAAATCTTAACAGTAAATACTTGATCCTTCAAGGTGTGCAGGTAGTGAGAGAGATCTTTTTTTTAGAGTAAAGTGAAAATTTTCAAGCGTCTCACAACATCCTTTGGTAACCACTACCTGTCACCTGAAGAACTGCATTACAGAGGACTAACCCCTGGCCAGTTAGGCCACATTGGTAAAACCTGTCTGTCTTCTGACTTACGAACGCACAGAGAAGAACCTAGAGAAATTAAGTCAGTGCATCCAGTTGTGAGGTCTGCTTTCAAAGGATTAGTAAACTGAGCGACATGAGAGAAGCAGCTGCACAGACCTCATTTTCCCCAGTGTTTTCCCCATGGCACATGTCATACTGTACAGACACATACAAACAAGTTCTAGATAATGAGTCTCAGGTATCTGGGACAGCATAATCTTACTGTCCTTATATCTCTATTTCTCAGCACAGTGTGGAAACTCCCCTTAGACAAGTTTGTTTTTTATCATCTGCCAGGCTGGCAAGGAGAAATCTTCTTGCTATTACATAGACAATGTTAAGTAAGAGTTCTCCCAGTTCCTGTTGAGTGGGACAGTTATGTCTGGTTCACTTCCATGCATCAACATCTAATTCTAATGATTTTTTCCAAGCAGGTAAGGCAGTGAGACAGATACAGAAAACTCATACATCCCTCACTGCCTTTTTACTTTTTACCAAAAAGCTGGACATGAGTTGACATAGGCGGGGGGAGGGAAGTCAAAAGGGAAAACTGACAAATTGCCTTACACTACTAACTTTCAGTAGTATAAATATTCTCTGAACTGAGAAAACAATGGTGTGGAGGAAGACAGGAGTCACTGTAAAGGTAGCACTTCTTCCCACACAGCAGCTTGAAGTTAAAAGATGAGATACATGAACATAAGTGCTTTTGTCATCCCCAAGGCTATTGTAACAATCTACATTTCTCCCTTCCTCCACCACTAGAGCACTTAAAGGATTAAAGTCACACTCTGTTTGGCTACTTAATAATTATCACTCAAAGACATATATCAGTGCCAGAAAACACATACAATGCTGCTTCATCTCTATAAACAGCTAATCCCTGCTTTCCTTATGTTAGTGAGAATACAGAGCTGGAGGTCAGGGTGACATTTATAAACATGGAGCTGAGGAAAAAAAATTAAATGCAAGAGGCTGAAGAAGCCTCACTTTTAAATTTCTTCTTTCTCCCCTTAAGACCAAACTGCATTTTCAACAGCAATCAACAAATCTGTAGTCGTGTTTAGATCACCTCTCACTGCTACCACACTAAGACTTCAAAGTAAACATTGAGCAAAAAAACTTCCTGAAATGCTTTGTAGATTTCTAAGTGATTGAGAAATGACCAAAACATTACTGGAAAAACAAAAAAAGGAATGAGAAAGATGTGGTACAAGGAAGTTCAGATTATTCTCTTCCACTCTTGGAGAACAATTTTTCTATTAAGAAACAAAATTCCTAAGCCAAAATTCGTAATACTTTGAAGCACACGACACAGTAATTAACCATGATGAGCCAAGTCAAATGCATCTGGACTGTTCAAAGGTTTACTTTAAATACTATCAGCAGAATTATGCATGTGTCTTACTTCCTCAAGGCTTACTCTTTGCTTTTCCATCAACTGTAAAAGCACAATTGCTTATTAATAGACTTCACAAGGAGCACTGAAACACGAACTGTTAGATCTTGTAGAGTACAATACTGTCCATACTAACAAGGAAATCTGACTAGTTACTATAAAACCCATTTTTCAGCATTTGCTGTGAAGAAATGGTAATTCACATACACATTTCTCAGCACAATTGCAGAAAGTGTTTCAAGTAAGAGGTGCTACTGGATATTCAAGTTGGAAATTATTTTTATGAGAAATATCTTTCAGTTGTTTCACATTTTCTTTTTTTTTTTTTTTTTAATTGGATACAACAGCTATCTTGGTGCCAGACTGCCATCAATAACATTAGCAGAAATTAATAAAAATATTTGCATAAAGCCCTCTTTATTTTTCATTCACTGAACTGTAAATATCAGGTACCGATAAAGTTACAGATGATTGCCTAGTTGTTGTTAGCGACGCAATCCTAGCAATTAGCAATGGGTATAGTAAAAAAAGACAAATATTAATATAATCTTCAGATGATGTAACTAAAAAATAAACAAACTGTACAAAATATGGAAAATACTTGCTTATCACAGCAAAACATTTAATGAGATCTGCAAAGTGCCTTCAATACAACAAACTCTATTAGATCTTATTAACAGAGTGAAGTGAGGTTACACAGATCAGACTAAAAGGCTCCCTGGCTAAATTGTTTTTTTTTTGCAACATTTGTGGCTATTACACGTAACAGTGAAACCTACAATTTCACTTAACCTTGTAACTGTAACTCTGTGGAAACAACTCCGTATTACCATCATTTTCACTAAATAAGAGATTTCTTGAACACAAAAGATTGAAAATGGCAGCAGAACTTACTGTGAGCATTGTTGCTACTTTCAATCTTAAGGGATTAAAATTTATTACACAGAAAAAAACACCCAAAAAACAACAAAAACAACCCAACCCAAAAACCAAACAAAAAAACCACAAACCCAACAACCAAACCAACAAAACCCAAACCAAACCAAAAAACAACCCACCACTGCATACAGATGATTGCTTTAAATATCCCTGCCACGATATTAAAAAAAAAAAAAAAAAAAAAAAAGGAGAACAGTAACATAGAAACATGATTATTTCCTCCATAGCTGTTTCCCTAAGGATGCATTTCTATTTACATTTGATTTCACGGGAATGCTCAGGGACCTCAGAGAAAATCTACATTTTATAATCCTATGTAGTTCCCATCTCAGAAATGCATAAACTTTTACAGAAAGAAGTTTCACTAACAAGGCACAAAGTGGTCAAACCCACACATCCTTATTCAAATTTTGACTTTTTTCTAACAAAGTTCGTTCCTCCTCCACAAAACCTCGTATCTGTAACATATTCCGCTATTCATAACTTTTGTTGCTATACTTATTTCAACTTTATTGACCACTCTGTAAGGATTTACAGTGGATATAACCTCTTCCAGTAATAAGTTGTATGAAAATGCTTCTGTGAGAATTTTTTTCAGAAAGGTATTTAGCGAACACAGGCTATAAACCTGACGCTTCTTCACTGAACTTTCCTATTATGCTTCTGAGGTTGAAAACAAATAAAGATCAAGGTTCAAAGTATTCTTTGTTGTGCATGATTAGAACCATTTCCCTTCAAACCCACTAGTAAGCCAACTTTTAAGGAAGCTGCAAGATAATCAACTGAAAAGATTTCAGCCATCGAAAGAGCAGTTTCAGAGATGTGTAAGATTTTTTTCATTTGATATTCATCAGGTCTAATCACAGAAACCACGTAGGAGTTAACATGAACCTTAGATTTACTCATATGATGTTAGGATAAGGGACAATACTTCGCCCACACTGTAAGATCACACTTGAAGTCTGACAAACATGACATGCACATTAACATGTCCCATATTGAACAGGTAAATATTTTTACTTATCACACTGGTAAGTCCTATGTCACTAGCTAAAAAAACCAGGATTTTTGTTTTCTGGCATAACCTGAAACAACAGGTAATTTGGCATTTTCAAGTTTTTGTGCCAACTCTATTACTTTGTTAGGGAACAAGAGTGAATATCTCAAAGTTCACAACCAGCATCTAGAAATACAGGCCTGCAAGTTTTGCTGGATGCACTACACAAACCATGGTAAACGCTCTTAAAGCTCAGGTTCATAGTCTAACTATGATGAATAATAATAACTAACAATTTTTCATGTGTATTTTCCCTATCCTTGGAAACTAATGCAGGGTAACATACTTTTACAACTTTCATTAACAATGACAAATGTAACTATGCTTCACCTCCTTCATTAGCTGATAATCACCCATTTTATGCAGTGCTATGACACAACTGCCAAATCCAACAGAAGATATTAAGAGAAAAATATTTCTACAGATCTGACGCATTAAAAAAAAAAACCAAACAACCCACTTACTCCCATACAGTTGAAACACACACACCACACACTAGCTAGTCACCTTTCCTTAGTATTTTTATACTTTAGTCTCCATTCGTGTAGCTGTCATCACCTCACTGCCCAGAGGTCAGCCTTTAGAATATACACCACAATTGCAACTGAAATAAAGACTTATCTCTTTCTTATTCACTCTTAAGAGTATACCAACACCGCAGATTTAACTAAGTCACTAGGACCAAATATCTTGCAAAGATAAGGACTTCTAGCACTTGGAAACTCAAGGATAAATCCACTGTTAACTAATCAATAACCTTCACCATCACCCTGCAAGGCAGTAAGGTAACACACATCCAGCATTAAGTTCTGGAAGGGAAAAAAGGATCAATTCCTGCAGTTCTACGGAAGCACTGAGAGGATTCATGAACATTTATCTTAAAATATAGCTTAATAAAAGAAAAAATTAAATGTCAGTGGATTGCCAAGTTCAAGTCAATTTCAAAACACACAGTAGGAAAGACATTCAAACAGAAGAATTTATACAAATAACTCAATACAATAAATTTTCCATCTCCAAGGGATTTTTATTTTTTTTTTACTATTCCCTCGTATTTGTGTGTTGGAGGAAATAAATAATTTTCCTCTATCTTTTCATGGGTAAATAATTTCTCTGTCATAGCAGTTGACTTTAGTAATTTTTCAATTTAATGTCTAAGAGAGGAATTTCCTGGAGTGATTCTATTTTTATTGATTACATTCAGATAAATTGTACAGAAGTGCCCATAGACCTCATAGCCTCCATTTTCTACCTCTATAGTACCATAAAAGTAAATAAAAATCTGCTACTTGATCTGACAGGTAAGAAGCTGATATGCATATGTACAGATTTCATTACCATCTGCCCTGCAATACTCATTAAAAACAATGTAATGAACTTAAAAGAAAACACAGATTTGCACTACTAAATCAAACAGCCAGCAGAGGAGTCTTTCTGTAGAAGTTTAGATGTTGCAATTCAAATGGAAGAATAGGTCATTTTCATGAACAGATTTAAATAAGTATAAACACCTGTTCTAAAGATACAAAACCACAGGCATTGTATATGCTTGACAATTTTTATTATTCAAGAATCTCCCTGTTCCCTTTTACAGAGCAAAAACATTGCGTCATCAGCAACACAACCGTCTGGATCCAGTCTTCCCTCTGAGACTTTGCTCTGCTCAGGGGTAACAAACTCTTCTGCTACAAGATCGTTCTATCTGACTTTTGTGTGACAAAACCAAATTTTGAGTAATTGGGGGAAAAAAAAAATAAATCTTTTCTCTGAAGCAAACAATGAGTCCTGCGGTACGTCTCACTGCTTTCTTCTCACCCTCTTAGCCAAAAAACAGACTACTGCATTTCCACATCTTTGGGCAGCTATTCACTCATAAATCAAAACACTGGTGAACATGAAATCTTGTATTTTAAATTTGTATCTGTATACCGAATTTGTTTTTTAAAGTAATTCATAAAATGTTACCCTTTGAAGGGAAGACATTGGGCTATAGCAGGGCTTTTAAATTTTAATACACTACGTTAAGACTGGCAGCCAAAGAACGGTATGAGATAACATTGAAGTTTTATGTTGGGATTTAACATTAAACTTTTAGCAATAAGACACACTGGCCTCTTTCCAACAACAGGAAATAGCAGCTGTATGGTAGAAATCTTCACAAAAACTGAACTTTCGGTTTATACACATTACACCCAAATTTCAGTTCTGACACCTATGCTCCACCATAGGTTTATACCAGCAGAAAGCAGTAGCCCTTGAAATAAATCAGAACACAAACCTTTTGTCATTCTATATACAGAAAAATATGGTATCTAAAAACTATTATGATGAATTAAAGCTCAAATCTCTATTTTGATTTTTTTTTTTTAGCACCTTTATTTTGGTAATCACTTTTGTGCTTTAACCACAGCCTGCAACCCCAGTGCCCAGACAGTCCCTTCCCCCCAAGTTCATATGCTGAGCATGATGTCACATGGTATGGAATGCCCCTTTGGCCAGTTTGGGTCAGCTGTCCTGGCCATGTCCCTCCTGGCTTTTTTGGGCTCTTCCAGCCTTCTCACTGGCAGTGCATAAGCTGAGAAGTCTTTGACTTATTATACCAACACTACTTAGCAACAACTGAAAACATCAGTGTTATCATATAAATGCAAAACAGCACTGTACCAGCTACTAGGATGAAAATTAACCCTATCCCAGCTAAAACCAGGAGTCATTGACTTCATATACAGTTTTAAATTTATGTGACTGACTACTCCCTTAAAAGTAGGCAACATAAAAATAACTGCCTCTAAAACTAAGATAGACATTCTGAAAAATGGTTTTACAAACTTGGTGAAAATGGTAAAAAATGAGCATATGGGTTTTGATCAAGAGAAAAAACGAAGATTCTAAATATAACAAAGTACACTAGTTTTGAGTTGTTCTACATTAAATACCCTATTTAAAAAAAATACCAACCATTTTTCACTCACACATTTAGCTAACAAACTGTTAAAATTCCATCTTTATATCCACCCTCTTTTTTCATTCCACAAATCCAGAAAGCTTGCTTGCAGTAGAAGTTATTCTCATATATAAATGAAAGTATAGTTCATAAAAGCATGGATACAATCAGAAAGGTTTCTTATAGAGGAAGTTTTCCCTTCCCCTAAACCTAAACTGCTGCAATGAATTGCTGAAGTAGGGAACCCCCACACACAGCTTATGTTCTCATCAACCTGATCAATTTTTTATAAA
Source organism: Lorius lory (assembly GCA_025629905.1). NCBI lineage: Eukaryota > Metazoa > Chordata > Aves > Psittaciformes > Psittaculidae > Lorius > Lorius lory. Next base: position 2,614 of record JAOSLQ010003092.1, on the reverse strand, counting down.
ACATAGACATGGATCACATGTTCTTTTCTGAAACAGATCTTCCCTTTCCAGCCACAGCAATGACTCAAATGCATCCTTTCAGCAGTAGAAGAGCGCAGTATAGGTTTTACTTCTTGTGATAAAATTTTATCCTGTCAATATATATGAAACACCAACAGGTAAGAGAAGTTATTTTACACTGCCTTTTCAAAAAATTCTCTAAATATAGTATGTTTTCACCACATAAGCCTACAAGACTAAAGGAACTCACAGTTCAATGAAGTATGCCTATATACAAAAGTAAGCAAAACGTATCTTCTACTGGTTGTAAACATGTTCAAAATAATCGAAGTTCTTTTCCTTGTTTTTCCATTTCTTCTCCTGGTCTTTTAGGAAGAAAGGGGAAGTTTCCTAAATGAATTTATATACACTACACACTTAACAGTGTTTCAGTAATTCAAATGGCCTATTACCATCCTTAACAAAATTACTTGCCTATTCATAATTCACATACAAGCAGCAGTAAGAGGCAGAACACTGTGTGAGCTCCATTCTCCAGACATTCCCTTTGGTCTATAGAAGAAAGTTCAAGCATTTTCCATTACAACACTGTTATCCACAAGAATCTTCAATATATGTGTTTTCCTAATATTAAATTACCTGCCATGGGCAGCTAAAAAGCATTGCTTTACAGACTTAAATTTAATGGACTCTAGAAAAGTACTACCTTGTATCCAAGAGCTTTAACTTCCCAAAACAATAGCATACCTTCTTTCTAACCCAAGTTTAGAAAACAGCTATACTCACAAGGCTGATGACCTTCTAATCATCTTCTCTAATAATAAAATACCACAGAAGAAAGTTTGCCAAAATAAAAATGGGAATATTTATTATCTTTTCTACTAAAGCAATGCAGAACTTCTGAGATTATACACTGGTCTTCGCAAATGTTTCTAGAGCTAAATTCATACTTTTCAATTTTGTAAAAAAATTAAGACACATACTTCATAAAAACAAAAGACATGGTATGTCACTGAACAGTTGGATAGTATTATAATTGTTAGTAGGGATGAGCAAAAAAAGCTCATGCTTACACAACTCTGGCATTTGCATCATTATCATATACTCAAGTGGGACAAAATGGTACATTTTCCTTGCATATTTTCAGGTCCACTTCCAAGCTTTCAGAAATCAGACAGACTGTTAAATACTGAATTTGACCAAGAGAACCTAGACATTATTTAGCGGTACTACATGCACAAGATGCAAGGGAAGGAAGAAAACTAGACCCGTGCATACAGTACAAGACAAATTGTTACAATTGTCAAACGTGCGCTGGACAAAATTCAAAGTTTATGAAAAGTTTTATTTCTTGTCATGAAAATAGTCTCGGAAGCACATAATTGTATGTATATTGCAAAGTCATCTTCACTTGGCCTCCTGAACTTTCTTGGCATTCTGTTTTTCTTTTGCCTAGAAAACAAAGGGAGATGATATTAAACTCTGACAAGACAAAGACTTTCTTTTTGGAGCTTTGAATGACTACTCATTACACTTTTGAACGTTCAACAAAATATGCTGAAGTAAGAGACATTTTAAATCTAAATTTATATCCTTCAGAAATATCCTACTATTAGGTTCATATATAAAGCTTTTCAAAATACACATGGGTTTAAATATAATAATAAGAAAGAAACTAATATTAGATAACTTTCATAGAGGGAAAGCAGAGATTAAGAAAAGCGCTGTTTTTAAAACAGAATTTAACCTTCATTTTTATACCTCCATATTAATTTTATTTAACACTAAAATAACTCTTCTTAATGAAAACATTTTATTTCACAAGAAAACACTGCATTCAGAAATACTGATTATCACAGATTAAAATAAAATAACCAATATCTTAGTTTTTTAGATCTTTCAAAAGAGCAGAAAGGGAAAAAAAACCCCAAAGATATTTGTGAGCAGAAAGGGGAAAAAAACAAAGATATTTGTGAACAGAATCTTATGTTACTTGATAGATAAATAGTTCAAATTGACAAGGAACAAGCATTTTCTTCCTTATGAATTTAATCAAAAAAGATGAGGCAAGAAGAAAGGACAATTCAGATGCAATCATTTGTTCACTCTGAATCAGACTGCTACTTATTACCACTTACTATTGAGCAGAACTGGATGTAAGTCAGTGATTTAGAATCAAGATGTTATCACCAGCTGCTCAGGTGCACTGGAAATTTACTTGTAAAAGAAGCTTGCTGGTGTTATACGTAACTCCTATTAGCATGAAACCAGATTAAAACTTTACAAATGGCCCAATGAAGGAAAAGATTAAAAAAATAATCCAAAAGTTACTGCCTTATAAACTACTAAGTATGGCCTACACATACTTTCTTAAGGAAATTCAGCTAAAGAACGTACTCATTAAGTAATATTTAGTTCTTTCATTATAGTAATAGAAATCCTTTTTCAATCTGAGTTCAAATTTAGGGATACTCGCTATGGCACAAGAGTAGATATGCAAACAAACGCTCCATTTCAAGTACTTGACTAGCCATACAGTTAAATAACCTTGCCAAAGTAATTTAATCAACAAGCCTAATACATACTTTAATAGTAAACCAATGTTAGTAGCTAG
>JAOSLQ010003085.1:31928-43690 GCA_025629905.1 Lorius lory | reverse complement strand
TATGTGTGTATATGTGTATATATATGTATATATATGTGTATATATGTGTATATATACATCTGTGTATCTATATGTATACATACGCATATATACATATGTATACACAAATGTACACAAATATACACATATATATACATATATACACACGTATATACATATATATACACACATATATGTATGTATATATACATATCTATGTATATATATCTATATGTGTGTATATATGTAAATAACAAGCCCTAGAAATTATTAGGCTTGAGTTAAAACAGTCAATTCAACTCACCTGTCCCACTTCAGTGTTCATGCTCACGAGTACCACCAGCTCTGCCAAGATTTAAGGGGTATTTACTCTTTGGCTCCTTATTCCTGAAGCTGAGACATTGACACTGATATATTTCGACTTAGATACTTGACACATTTATTCAGGGGGAGTTCCATGTAAAGCAGACTGGGAGGAATGCTTTCCAGTGAGAAATACATCTCATTAGAACACAAGTGCTCAACGGGTTTGCCCTCATTGCCATCAAGAACAAAGTAATCGTTCGGTAGCTCTTGCACTGTCTATTTAATTGTCTTCGAAATGATGCATTACAATTGGGTTAATGCACGAGTAAACTATGCAGGGAGCTGTGCGGAATTACTTTGTCCTACAGCAAGAGTGAACAAGATTATCTTATTGCATGAGCGATTCCAGAGGCTTTATCTTCCCCTCAACACAGGCTCCATGCACATTAATCAGTCACAAACATGCATTCCAAAGGAGAGCACAAATCTTCTCATCGAGTTAATGGATGACTTGCTTCCCTGCCATCCCTTCCTCCTCTACAAGAAGGCAGTCCAAGGCAAGAGCTCCATAAACCTACATGTGATGAACTCAGCGCTCGGGAGACGAGGTCCTCACAGCTTGCAGAGGAGCTGCTTTAAGAAGCCCATCAGCAGAGCTAGCAGAGGGTTTGCAGGATGGAGACACTTTGTGTGTGAGCTCTCCAATGTACAGCGCCGCTTAAAACCACAGTCCCATGTGTAGGACAGTGAGCAACAGAGCTAAAATAGAGCAAGCATTGCTGAGGGAAGGTGCTCCCACTGATGTGGGGTTGGTTAGCAGAACTATGTACATGTCTGTACAGCCCTAAGCTCTCAGGTTTGGAACTACGCTGATCCAATGCCTTTGTTACTAGGTATGAAATTGTCCTTTCTTTCCCCAACTCCCCTTTGCAAAGAGCAGCTCCATGACTGCAAATCCGAGCCTGGGGCCAAAGGGGAAGAATGGGATTTACTCTTCTCCCCTAAAATCCCAATTTTTAAGTATAGCTCAAGCTTAACAGTGAGTGGAAGCCCAGGACAAGACACTAAAGATGTGCTCCATGTCTTCAGAGGCTAGAGCCTGGAATGATAGCACTGAGTACTTACTGTCCATACTTGGGCTAATAACCTCCACATAGCTGCTCTGCTAGCAGGACTTGCATTCAGTTTGATGAAACCAGCTGCAGACAGGCCACAGTAATGCAACAGTCACGATCCAGGCAGCCCTGCACTGTGCTTGGGAGGTGTGTGTCTGAAGGAGAAGCAAAACTACCTCCTGTAGATGCTCTTGCTGTCTGGCTTTTCCTGCCTCTGCTGCTCAATGAAGTCAGCTGAAGGCCGAGAGCTCTCGAGTGGAATAACCTGCAGGGGAAGCAAACCCCCAAGGTTTTGAGTTTCCTGCTCCCACGCTGACACCAAACCCCAAGACAAAGGACTTGGGGCGTTCGAACCTCTCAGAGCCCCTCTGGGATCTGTACATCCTTCCAGCAGATGAACCTGATACCGGTGCCATAGGGGGAAGTGGAACAGCGCTGATGAGCCTCAAGAATTCAGCAGGCAGAGCATGAGCAGAGCTCCCTGCTGGAGCCCCTGACAGCGCTCATCCCCCCCAGCATGGCCTTGCTGTTCTGTTGGGCTGAGCTCACTAAGCTCTGCCATAAACCAAAGCCCAGCTGGGAAGGCTGAGCTGTCCTGGCACTTTATAAGAGGCAGGCTGGGTTTTATGGTGTCTCCTCCACGTCCCGGCCAAAGGCCGGGTGTGTTAACAACCGCTCTTCCTCCTCTTCCCAGAAATCCTGGTGGCTCTGACCCAATCTCCTCTGCATACTGTACATTTCTGTTACTCCTCTTCCCACTAGTGCTTTCCCCTTCCATGCTGTACCTTTGGGATGCCTCATTTGAGCTGCCTGTGGAGTAGAGTGGATGAGTTGAAGGGAAGCTGCTCTTTGTCGTGTTCCAGCTGCAGTTGACAGCAGGAATGGATTTGGCCATGTGTCACCTTGCTGAGGGCAGCTGCCCACAGGGAAAGGGCAGGGGGGGAGCAGCCTGTTGTGAACGTGTTCCTAAGCTGCAGAAATAAAACAGCATCAACATTTAATAAATAGAGCATAGGCAGGAAGCAAGCGGGAGGGAGGATTCAGCACTTGGCCTTTGGTTTGTTATTTGTCAGGCACTGATATGAAAGAGGGTACGGATTTGGGATCTATTGGTTGGATCGGCTGCTCCTTCCAGCCAAACCAAACCTTTAAGCTTTGGGAGCACTCGGCTGAGGCCAGCCTTGAGGCTTGGCAACCAGGACACCTCAATGGACAGCGCAGGCTGGGAGATGATCTGTCAGCTCTCCAGTCCCCTTCCTGACCCTTCCTTTCTGTCCAAGTCTTTGTCCAAGCAGGAGTCCTTGCTCTGCTGGGAATCAGTTCATTCCGGATACCGTCACGCTCGCTGTCTGTGCTTATATCCTTGGGCCTCTGTAGCTGGAGAGAACACAAGACACATAATGTCAGCTTTATCCATGCCCCTGCGCTGTCATGCAGCATTTTAGCTCTTCCTTCACTTCAGCCTGTCGAGAATCCCTTTGTGTTTCATGGCAGTAACTGGCTTCTGGGCAACGGGAGGCGGAAAGATGTGCTGTGCCTTAGGAGCCGTGTTCAGTGGTGGCTACTCCCTGCCACGTTGGAAAGTGAAGGGCAGCCAAGAGCTGAAGTGACTTTCAAACAGCGCTTCCAACGCCCATGCCAGCTTTTGGCAGTCCTCCTTATCCCAAAGGACCGGCAGGACTGCCCCCACCGCACCCCTGTTCCCCCTGCGTGCAGATATAATGCCACTAGGAGGAGCATTGCTCTTAAACATGGATCCAGACCCGGCTTTGGGCTGGCAGCTGCGATGGAGCCCTGCTGGCAAGCTAAGCGATGAGCAGGGGGTGTTGCAGCAACGGGGCCCCTCTCTTCAGTGCCCTCCGGTACCCTTCCCTTGGCTGAAGTGCCCCAGGGCTGCCCCTTGCCCCCAGCTCACCCGGCTGCCTGCGCACGGTGCGGCACAGCCCCCTGCCTGCCCGGCGCCTGTACACGGGCTTCACGCAGACGTGGCCGGTGGTGCCCGCGGGCAGGTCTGGGAGCAGCACGCTGCGGGTCTGCGGGGACACGCTGAGGACAGAGGCGGGGCCCGCCTGCCGCCGGCATCTCACTCGGTAACCCAGGACATCCCCGTCGGCAGAGTCCCAGGAGGCTTTCAGCGTGTTGGGGCCCGCGTCTTCGAAGCGAAGGTGCCTCACCCTGGAGGCCTCTGGAGACAGGATTCGTGTTAGTGGGGCTGTGTGTATGGAGTGATCCTCACTGCCCAGCTCCTCGCTCCCGCTGGGAGAGCAGCCAGCCTGCTCTCTGTGGGAGGCAAGAGTTGATCCCTCCTTAACTCTGCCCTGGTACCAGCGCGAAATGCTCTCGGTGGCACTGTTGGGGGCAGGCTGGCACCTCCCGCACCTGCGGCTGCGGCCGCTCCCTGAGCTCCTCACTCCTGAGCCCTGATGGGAGCCAGGTTTTACCTCCTGCAATATCTTTACAGGAGCCCCTCGAAGGCAGAAGCTTCTGCTGTGAAGCTTCCACCCCTCTGATGCTCAATCACACCAGAGAACAGGCACTGGGGGGGAAGGAACGCTGAAAGCTGCCTTTCCCTCCTTGGGAACATTCAGGGACCTCCAGATCCATCCTGCTCATGACTACACCAGCAGCTTGGCAGCCTGCGCCCTGTCATAGCAGTCATATTGTGCATGTCTCATTTTCCTTCAGCCCCATGCCTTACACATCTGCTCCGTCCCCATGGCGTACCATGTGCTGCTCATCGGAAAGCTGCAGCCTTCCCTTCCTCTCATTCCTTCCCAGGAACTGGCCTGAGTTCTCTGGCTTCACTTAAAGGCAACCGATCTGCGTGAAGGAGCCAGGATTTCGGAGACCCCTTGTGCCCCCACGGTCCCCCCTCAGCAGTGTGCTGCTCCCTCACCTTCCTGGGTGCATGCTTTGGCTGACAGGGACCTCTCCTTTCCCGACCTGTAGATCGCGGTCACCGTCACCAGGTAGGTCGTGTTGGCTGCCAGGTTCTCCACCGTGGTGCCGTTGCGCTCACCCCCCACCTCCAGCAGCTGCACTGAGTTCCCAGGCAATGGTCCATACAGCACCTGGTAGCTGACCACACTATCCGGGGTAGGAGCCCAGCTCACGTGGAAGCTGTGTGGGCCAGACTCTGAGATGAAAACCTGAGCTGGGCTTATTTCCTCTGAAAGCAATGGGTAAAGATGTGAATGAGGAGGTAATTCAAAGCATGAGAACACCAGTTGCTACCCAGCATCAATCCAAGTGACGCTCCTGGCCCGAATGGCTGCGCGGAGTCTGCACAGAGTGGATTCTGCTCTGAGTGTTCCCGCTCTCCTTCCCTCCTGCACAGGGATTCCCCATCAGTGGACACACCTGCAGCCTCAGGTAGGAGACAGGCATCTCCTTGCTCCCACAGCAGCTGCTCAAGCCACAAGAGTCAGACTTCCCCTTTGGCAGGAACCCACACAAGGCAGCGTTGCTTCTGCCTCACCAGCATGCTGGGATAGTGAGCACATGCACCAGCCTGTGCTTTACCCCCGGTGGGCTCTCCACCTGATAAATACTTACACGTTGAAGCTCCTGCCTTCTTTGCCCAGGGCAATAGGCTCTGCTTTACTCTGGCTTCATACATTAAGGTTGGAAGGGTTGGATCTTACGATCATCAGACCTGATCCCCTGCTCTGGACAATCCAGAACATCTCTAAGTAAAAACCTGCTAGCTGAGTGCCAGCATAAAGCAGCCTTTATGTTCTATCCTGACCACAGCCATCTGCCTCCTTCAAGGAGACCAAGAGGCTGTGGGATGCAGACCAAGGGCTGGCCCAGTTGCTTTATATATATATACACACATATATACATATATATACATTTATACATATATATATACATGAGGCTCAGCACAGTGGAGACTTCCCCCTTGGTCACAACTGTGCACGTTTTACCTGCCAGGGTAGTGACCCTTGTTGTCTGCGGAGGGAAGTAGTGGATGTTGGATTCGGGAATGAGTGCCACCTCGTACGCAGTTTCTGGTGCAAGGTTGCTCAGCATGAAGCTCGTGTGAGCCCCAGACACCTGATGTGCCCTCTTCCTTGCTAGGTCATCTACTGGGGCATACTCCACGGTGTAGTAGCCAGTTTCTTGGGAGAGGAGTTGGGGCCACACCAGGCGGAAGCTGCTGGAGGTGATATCTACTGCATGGAGCCGGTTTGCTTGGATAACATCTGGAAGAGAAACAGAGGCAAGGAATCGCTGCTGACATGAACACCAGAGCACAGCACATGTAAAACACAGGCCCTTCTGGAGGGAGGGGGGGGCAGCCCCCAGCACCGCTGGATCACAGCTGGAGTCTCCTCGCTGTAGCCGAGCCTCTTCATAGCAGCCCGGTCACTGCACAGAGCTCGCATGGCCCCAGCTGCCTTGGGCTGGCCCTTGGCTAAAGGCAGCTCAGATGGGTCTGCACAGCACTGCAGGAGCACTGCACCCGCCCCAAAGCCGCTTGCCACAAGCCCCCAGGCTGCTCTGTAAAGTCCCAGCTTTCTCTCCCTGCCTGCAGGCAGTGGCCAGGAAGAAGGGGCAGCGCTTGGGCACTGTCCAGCTGCATTCATCCCACCGGCAGTGTTCCACAGAGCCCCATTGTGCTGGGATGTTCAACATTCAGAGCTGCTCCTGCTCCCCCCCTGCACCCAGGCTTGTGCTGCCTCTGAGCTCCAGAGCCCAAGCAATGCACAGGCAGCAACACCTCTTCTGGTGCTCCGCAGCTGCCCAGCTTCCTCTGCCACTTGACCCTCCTGACACACGTGAGCCCGTCTTGGGCAGAATTCCACTATTCCCTGGTCTTCCAGAGGGACAAACACAGGAGGTTGTTTCTAGCCCCAGGGAAGTGGTGTATGAAGACAAAGATGCTCTTTTTCGTTTCCTTAAGGATGTTTTAAAGCACCCTGAGCCTTAAAGAAGTGCCTTTGCTCTGCACAGCCTCACTCCTGAAACCTTATGATGGTACCAAGCTTAAATACCTCGCAGGGTGCTCTAAATAGCTCCCAGAGGGTAAAGGAAGGCACAAAAGTCTGCCCAGACCTGCAAGAGAGCAGGGGTTATCCCAGCACTCCCAGCCTGGTCCTGGAGCAGATCATTCCTTCTCCTCCACATCCCTGCCAGCCTCCCTGTACCAAACGGAGCAGCCTCACTTTTTCCTCTGAGCTGTTCCTTGGCTCTCCCAGGCAGGCAGGAACATTCCCCCTTCTCCTGCCCGCTCCCAGCCAGCAGAGCTCCACCCAGGAAGAGCTTGGAGGAGGCAGCACCACGGGGCCCGGGGCACTGCACCCCTCTGTGAGCCCCACAGCCACCCGCGGCCAAGCCACAGAGGAGCAGGGAGCAGAGGGAAGGGCTCAGCAGCACGAGTCCTGCCAAAAGCTCCTGGAATGGGAATGAGAGAGTTTGGAGGCAGGGCCCAGGGAGACGGTGAATAACTGAGGCGGATGAAAGGGACACGGTGCAGCCCCCAAGGGATGTGCCCGCAGCACAGAGCTCCATAGGCACTGCCAGACTGCAGATGCCTCGAGCATGTAAAGAGAGCAATAAACCCTAGAAAGCAGATGCTCATGGTGTGCTTCACAGCACCTCCTCATTCCCAGAGGGAAGCTGCAAGTTCATCTCTTGTATAGACAGACCCTTCCGAACAATATTCGGAGACAGCCTGGGACACATTTGCCTTCTACCTTCCTGGTGACTTGAGACACCAGTTTGAAGGCACGGGAAGTAGGAATGCTGCTGCTTTCATGATGAGTGGAAGAAATGCAGCCAGGCAGCAGAGGAGCCTGTTCCAGCTCTGGGGACAAGATTCCCTCTTGCAGAAGCTTCAGCTAGGAATTGGGACAAATCACATCACTTCATTGCTCTGTTTCCATGCTTTAACACGGATAGGGTCAAGTTCTGATTTGGGGGGAGGATCACACTTCTCCATTAGCAGGGTGGACATTCAAGGCCTGAGATTGCTCCCTGTAGTCACCTGCTTATGTGTGTCAGAGGGTCCAGGCTCAAAGCCTTCACTGCAGCAGAAGCTATGCAGGACCTTGGTTCAGGTCAGGAATGCGTTGTCCTGGATACGGATGGGAAGTGACTGCTCCCAGGTAGGCTCCTGAAGAACTTGGCTCAGAGGATGGTGCCAAAGGATGGAACAAGGGGAGAGCAAGTGGATGCTAGCACAGCCCCTGATGCCAGCTCCAAGGAATGCCTTGGGTTTGCAATGCTTGAAGGTCCTTCCCAAGAAGCCTGGGCTCATTGTGTTGGAATATCTATGGAGCAGGCATGAAACACTATTCCTGGATAGGGGGTGGAGGGAGGAGAGCAACTCTTGGCAAAGCTTGTCTGTGCATTACAAAAGGCTTTTCAACAGTAGCAAGAGATGAGGACAAGATAGCAGCGAAATAAAACCAGTCTGGGCCATTCCAGAGTTGGAAAGGCACAATGTCTGCCTGCCAAGGATCCTGGCTATCCCTGCTATCCCAGGGGCCAGAAGCAGGAAGGCAGTGATGATGGCTGCCTCCTGCAGGAAGGGAAGAGTGGACACATGGGGCTTTATTCAGGCTAATTCAGGGGATGCTACTAAAGTCTGGTGTTACCAAAATCCAGGCACCAGCCTCTGCATTCCTGTGGGAATCTCTCCTTCCATTCAAATCCCAGACTAGTGACTTCTAGACCTGGGGGATGCACAGCATAGTGCCGCTGGACACAGCAGAGTGTTCATTACCTCTGCAGATCTTCAAGTGAACCTTGTGCTGCCAGGATGTGCAGGGGATTTCTCGTTTGGGGATGCTCTTTTCCATCCCCTGGCCTCAGGATGCACCAGAAGCTGAAGCAAAGCATCTGGGGTTGTGTGCTGTGTGGTCCAGCGGCTGGTACTGCCCCATGCTCACACATGTGGATGGGTGGAGAACATCATCCCTGTCTGTGATCTGGTAAGTGATCACTGGAAGTAGGAACGGCTCCATACAGAGGGTTTGTGGAAAGGGTTACTTGGATGCTCCAAAGCCAGCTCCCATAGGAGCCAAATGAGGAATTAAAACAGCATTTCCAATGGAGAGAGAACCTCCAGAAAAAAAGAATCACTGGAAAGTCTGCAGAGTCATAGGAACTCCCTCAGCTTTCCAAGCAAATCCAGGGGGATCTGGGAGGCAGAGGGAAGCACAGGCACTCCCACCGTGCTGGCACTGAGGAGCTGCAAAGAGAACACGCTCTGTGCAGCGCAGCATGCAGATCAGCATGAGGTGTTCCTCTTGGCTTCCTGATGCCTGTCTGCTGGCCCAGATCAGGGCTTTGGATCTCCTCTGAGCCTTCCCTGGATGCTCTAAAGAGCAGGATTGCTGAGGATCAGCTCCATTCCTGCTCCCTGCACAGCAACGGCCACGACCACGTTAGCAACCCAGAGGTGGTGGTTGGCCTGCTCAGCCTAACAAGTCAGGGCTGGGGTTTCCTTCCAAGGGCTGTGCTGGCCAAGTCAAGCTATAGATTCGGCAGATGTGGAACACGTTCCAACAGGGGAGCTATGGAACAAAACCGTTCCCCTCCTACAGTCTTCATGCTGACAGCCAGCACCAGCCCTAATTGCTGAGAGCAACTGCCAGATACTTGTAGGCAGGAGTCAGACATCTCAGGGTGTGCCAGGCACGGTGCTCACACACAGTGCTGTAGGCAGGACATCAGGTCTACCCCAGACAAGGGTCTGAGGGAGCTGAGAGGACCAAATCCTTCCCAGCACACGCATCCCATTTTTTGTGTGTGTTTGTGACCTCCACCTCCATCGGATGACTCATAACCAGAGAGCATTACAGAGAGCACAAACCACCCTGAACGCAAGAATCGAGTTCAAAGGACTTGGGTACCTTGCTCCCAGCCTTCGCTGGAGCCTATTCATTGCCTGTTGGGGAAGTCTCTGGTTAACAATTAACCTGTGCAGGTGGGGGCATTCCCGTGCTACGCTTGACTCACATGGATGTCTGAACAGTTCCAGTTCAAAGCCTTGTGGGGTTTTAAGGAATCCAGGTAATGCACTGCCTGAGCCTCCTTCCTCTGCTGACACCTGAACGACTCACTCCAAGTACAAGTTCATCTCACCAACAGAAGGGAATGTGTCCCAGTCAGTTATGGGACATTCCAAGAGGAACAGAGATGCTTGTCCCAGACCTCCTAAAAGCCTTGCTTTGTACTTAGACCTACAGCACTGTGGACAAAGCACCTCAGTTTGTGGGGGCAGCAGCTGTGGCTCGGGAGGACCATTGGGTTTAGGGGATTGCCTACCCTGCAGAGCCAGGCATTAACTCCCATTCAGCCACTCTTCAAGCTCCCACTGAACACAAGCCAACCCCACCGTACCTAGGATGGAATCCCGCAGCTCCTTGGTGATGATGGTCAAATCATCCACGTCCACAAAGTGCAGGTGCTTCTCCGGAGGCTGGCTGGCAGCAGCAGAGAGCTGCAGGTAGTTCCCTCGTCCCGTGCTGACGATGAACACTGTTACCCCCATGTCCTTCAGGAGCTGCATGGGTTCAGAGATGTCATCAGTGGAGAAACCATCCGTCACCCAAACCAGGACTTTGGGCACATCAGGCCGGGCACCAGCTTCACCACTGAAGAGCTTCTCCTTGGCATAGGAGAGCGCTTTGCCTGTGTTGGTGTCGCCCATGAGCTGCCGAGTGTCCCGGATGGCTTGTTGTAGAGACCTGCTGGACTGGTACCGGTCAAAGGGGAACTCCATGGTGGGGGTAGTGCTGATGTGGATGATGCTGGCCTGGACATCTCTGGGGCCGAAGGTGAAAGGTTGCACAAGGTCCCACATGAATTCCTTCACCCTGGAAAACTCATAGTAGGAGACGCTGCCGGAGCTGTCCAGTAAGAAGAGGAGATCCCCCTCTGAGTTGGAAACAGAGGGCTGGGGACCTAGTCAGGGGAGAGAGGGAGGTGTGTTAGTGGCGTGTGTTAATGAACAGGCATCTGCTTGGAAAGCTTGCTCATCTGGTGCCAAATCTCAGGATCCAGTGAGAACTTTGCTAGGCAGAGACTTCGGGATTTGCTCCCTTTGATTATTATCATTATTTGCATGTAGTGTGAGGGCTCCCGGGCTTTATTCCAGGAGCTTCTCACCCCATCTCCCTGGCACCCCGTTTTCCCGCATTGGGAAGCTTTGCTTAGATTCTAACACTGAAGCATTACCCAGAGGTCTGCCTGTGGTTGTGCACAAGCTGTTCCCTTAACACCTTTGGTTTTAAGGTACATTGCCAAGAGAGCTGTAGGAGAGATGCCCTGGACCTGACACTGCGGAGCACACTCAAAGCACTTCCACACCACATCGTGCGGGACCTGGAAGCACTGCACAGACTTACCCAGCCTCATGCCAGGCTCTTCAGGCACAGGTTATCAGACCACCACAGATAAACTGAAAGGCCAGGGCAGTGGAAAGGGGCAGGAGCTGAGGCACAGGAATCAGGGTAGAGTTAAAAGTACAACCCCCGAGTCCTGGATCCTGCTGAATGCCTCTGAGCTCCATCAGCTCGCACTGACACCTCTTGTTACACAACACCCCGCTGATCCTCCCTGCTTTCTGCTCCAGGCTGGAGGTGGACATGTTCCAGGAGCTGGGAACATTCCTCACCAGCCTCAGCCAGCGGGACAGTGCCCTGTGCCAGGCAGCAGCCTCTGCCATCCCCTGCTGCTGCCCTGGGGCGATGAGCAGCAGGCCCAGAGACAGCAGCAAACTGCTGGTCCCAAGCAATTGCCAAGGCCAGGAGCGATGTTAAAGCCTAACCCAGATCCCAGGTTTATCCCATCTGATGGCAATGGAAGTGCCTGGATCCAAACCGAGCTGTATTTGGAGGAGACCGGGATGATAAAGAAGCTTGATGGGGAAACCTGCTGGCCCTGCTGGCCCAGGAGAGGCGGCTGCTTCTCAGAACTGGCTGCGGCTCACTCCACACAAGCCTGGCAGGAAGCTCCTGATTTATACCACTGGAATGGAGGGACTCCTCCCTGCATCACTTGCTAAAAGACAGGCAAATTGGATGTTTCCCTGCTCTTCTGAATGCACATCGACCTCGGCTCCCAGACAGCCTTAGGAGCAGCATCCCAGGGAGGCTTGAGGTGTCTGGGATGGGGCTGCAAGCCCCATGGGTGCAGAAGAATGCAGTGTGTCAAGAAGAGCACGCTTTGAGGGTGTGAGCTGGAATCCCACCCCTTTTCACTCCTTTTCTTACCATTTCAGTCACTGCTGCATGGGGAGCGCACACACACGAGGGATTCCTTGTGCTGCTCTCAGGCCTTGAGAGATTTACAATGGCTGCACTGTAACTGGTGAATTTGGAACTCTATTCACCACCGCCCGGTGCA
>JAOSLQ010003085.1:0-31682 GCA_025629905.1 Lorius lory | reverse complement strand
CCATGCAGAAAGCCATGGCAAGGCAGGCACAGGGATGGCAATGAACCTGGCAGAGATGGGCAGGGGTTCTAAACCCTGTCTGGGGCACTGCTCCAAGGGGCAGATATGAGATGGCAAAGCCAAGAGGAGGGAATGGACAGGGCAGGGGACAGTGAGGAGGTACAAGGGGTCTGTTACATGTCCCGCCTGCTCGGAGTGGGACCTGCCATCTATGTGGATTACAGCCAGCCCTGCATGACCCAGCCCAGCTCAGCCCTGTGTTACACACACCCAGTAAGCAACCCTCCTTGCCCATAGCAGTGTGCAGTTCCATCACCCCATCACACGGATGAGCTGAACCTGTGACCTGCAGGTCCCTGCCGCTGGTTCCTAGAGTTCCCTACCTCCTAACGGCATTCCAGCAGGACAGAGCAACAGGGGCTTCGGGCTGCATGAAGCAAGTCGCACACATGCAGCCATGTCCCTATGCTTTCCCCTCCATTGGAAGCAGTACAAGCCACTTCCCTGGCTGGCAAACCACAGGGAGAGATCTGGGCAGCAGGAGTGCTGCCTCCCAGGAGGAAACCCCTGTTTCCCCTCACTGCTTTGAGCAGTGGCTCTGGTTTCCCCTAACGTGGTCCTTGAAGGCTTCAGAGCCTGGCAGGGCAGGGAGCAGTGGCCAAAGGACAGGCACTGATCACAACCTGTAAACTGGGTCACAGGCACCAACACCCGGACTTCAGCACAAGCAGAAACCCATCACTGCTGGAGCCACCGGTACAGGGGAACACGGGGTGAAAGCCAGCATGAGGAGCCTCTGCAGGAAAAGGCACTTCTTGACACCATGCTCTGCCTGGAGGGTAGAAAGCATTGGTTAACAACTGGTTAACAACTGGTTAATAACTGGTTAACAACCGGTTAACAACTGGTTAAGAACCGGTTAACAACTGGTTAATAACTGGTTAAGAACCTGTTAATGACTGGTTAACAGCTGGTTAATAACTGGTTAGCAACCGGTTGACAACTGGTTGACAACCAGCTAACAACTGGTTAACAACCGGTTAACAATTGGTTAATAACTGGTTAATAATTGGTTAACAATTGGTTAATAGCTGGTTAACAACCTGTTAACAACTTATTAATAACTGGTTTACAACTGGTTAACAACTCGTTAGCAACCGGTTAACAGCTGGTCAACAATTGGTTAATAACTGGTTAACAACTGGATAACAACCTGTTTACAACTGGTTAACAACTGGTTAACAACTGGTCAACAACTGGTTAATAACTGGTTAACAACCGGTTAACAACCGGTTAACAGCAGCAGCAGTTACACTGGTGGGCAGGTATGTGTTCTGGAGCTGAAGCACTGTCTGTGGGTGGAGCAGGCAAATACCATCACACTCACCTCTGCTCAACACCGCCCTGCCTAAGATGGAAGGAAATTCCTCCCGTTTCGGTTTTGTCAGCAGAAAGGATCCATCAGATCCCTAGGGAAGGGATCTCACCGCAGCAGGAGCGTGGCAGCGCTGACAGAGGGACCGGACGCTCCACCACGCAGGTTTAGGTTTCCAGTTCCTCATCTTTTCCCTGCTCTTTGTCCTCCCTCCAACACAAACATGCCAGCCGTGCCAGAGGTGGGGCTGCTGAGGGTTGTTACCAGTAAATCCCTGCATTACGCAAGCAGATGCTGCTTTCGGGCCCCTTCCTTTGCCTCGCCGCAGGAAGATGTGCTGCTTGGCAAGAGGGCAAGGGAACATTTCTCACTCGTGGTGGGATGTGGAGAGAAGGAGCATCCATTAGCCAAGGAACAGCCCCACAGAGCTGCTGTCATTGCTGCTGCTGTGTGCCAGTGCAGGGAACAGAGCACATGGCAGTATCCCATGGCCACCCTCGAGCTGACACACGGTCAATAGACACAGGTCAGACACACAGAGAGGTGTTTTGAAGGGAGCAAGGTGTCACCATGGAGTCCCAGCATTGCCTATCGGGAGGTTTGGCTTTTCCAGGGGGAAAGCAGCTGGTCAGACTTCCCTGGCACCGAGATGCTGACAGCAGGCATCCGCTTATAGGGATCCCTGTGCTCTCGGCTGGGGCCTGAGCACACGCCTGACTTCCATGGGGCTTGGAACTCACAGAGCATAAAGGGTTCAACAGCCCAAACCAGACCACGCTCTGCCTGGTGAAGTGTGCTTGAAATTCCCTTTGCCTTCCCTTCCCACTGCTTGGCCATGCAAGGAAAAGCTCCTGAAGAGAGGCAGGTTTGGAGGCTGAAGAACACAACCTGTGCTTCCCTGGGGCCCCTTGGGATCACAGTGAGAGGCAGGAGCAGCAGGGCACTGCCTCCTCCAGAGACGTATCCCAGCATCCGGGAGGTGTTTTACACTGGAAGCCGCAGCAGGGAGGCCTGTGCCTTGGGAAGCAGCTAGATAACCTGCCCTAGATAGGGAGCTGAGCCCCACCAAGCAGCATGCACCGGTGTGACTGAAAGTCCAAGCTGCCTATGCAGGTTCCAGCTTGTTTGTGCCACAGATTACAGGCTGTGTGTTGAGAAATGGCCCTTCAGACAAATTCCTCTGCAGGAAGGAAGCTGCGTTGCCATCTCCTATGATCTTTTCAGGAGTTTCGCTGTTTCTGCTGCCTTATTTAGAGCCTCAGAGTGCTGGAAGTGTGGAATTGCCCCGGGTACTGAGCTGTGCTTCAGAGCTCAGTGAGCGCAGGGCCCTCTACAAAGTGCCTATGGATGGGCTGGGCCTGTTTTTCACTTGCTGCACCCACACAGACAGCAACATCCCCATCATTTACTGCTGATGCTGGTCCAGGGCAACCAGGTAACAACAACTTAAGCTCCGTTTATCAAAGCCCAGACTGCCAAACGTTCGTACCTTACAGTGATGCAACAGGGATCTGAAGCTGGACCTAAAGAGGAAAGTCCAGGGGAACTGATCATGTGCCTTTGCACTAAGTCAGTGGCCATCACTCTGAAAAAAACAGTCATTCCTGAGCATGAACAGGGGAGGTTTCCACTGGATATAAGGAGGAAGTTCTTTACTGTGAGGGTGCTGAGGTACTGGAATGGGTTGCCCAGGGAGGTTGTGAATGCTCCATCCCTGGCAGTGTTCAAGGCCAGGTTGGACAGAGCCTTGGGTGCCATGGTTTAGTGTGAGGTGTCCCTGCCCATGGCAGGGGGTTGGAACTGGATGAGCTTCAGGTCCTTTCCAACCCTGACTATTCTATGGTCCTATGTAGAAGCACCACTGGCCACCAGCTTCCTCGCTCGATCCACTGCAGCTGAGAATAAAGCCACAACCATTCACACTCAGTCGAGCCCCTAGGGCACAGCTATGAAGATGCACCCCTGCCTCTCTGAGAGCTCCTGTCACTGCGTGGCCATGGCACAGCCCCACAGCCCCTCCAGGCAAGGGCTGCCAGCCCGGCTCTCTGCTCAGGGTGGCTTCAGGCTTCAAAGCTGCTGGGGATGGCCCCTTGCCCACCAGCAGGTTCATTTCCTCTGAGGGTGCTTGGCAACCTGCGAGCAGCCAGCACACCAATAACAGCACACACACGGCTTTGACCCTGCAGCAAGGCACAATCCCTCTGGAAAGCCTTGGCTCGCTTCCGCACGTGCTCTGCAGGTCTCAGCATCGCTTTTAGCCGGGGCTGGGCAGTGGCCACACACCCCCCCATGGCAGCAGAGACGTAGGGCAATAGGAGTAAGTGCTGCCTGTGGGCTCATTGAGCATCGTGCCAGCACCATTCCTGAACCCGCCTGTGTCTCTGGGGAACAGAATCCTGCACCCTGTAAGGGGATCTGAGCAGTAGACGCAGTCTGCTCTGCCACCAAAAGCAAACCAGACCCTGGCTGAGCTGAGGACCTGCTGTCCAGACAGACCAGGGGTTCCCTCCTCCTTCCACACTGGGTTACATTGCCCAGGTGCAGGGAAAGGCAGATGCAGCCAGCAGCAGCCCTGCAAAGAACAGAACCTTCTTTTGCTTGCGAGCACAGCAACTGCATCAGCTCAGCCCCCACCGTGTGGGCTGTGTGCTCTGCCCAGTGCCACAGTGCAGGAGCCAGAATGAGACGTTCATCTCCTCCGTGTCCCTTTCCCCCCATCAGTTCTGCGCTGCTGACCCACAGCCATTCTCCCTGAACAGCATCCAAAAGAAAGCATTTTAAAGAGGGAATGATGATTGAATGACAGAGATCAGCAACAGACCAGCAAGGCAGATATGGTATCAGTCACTGTCTGTACTTCTCTTAATGTGCCTCGGTGCACAGGTAACAGTGAGGAATGAGGACCTTTTCCATATGGTTGCACTAACATGCAAGTTTCTGAATCAGTTTTTTCTGCTGGAAACAAGCAAGATAACAGATGGGTGCAAGCAGACGCCTACAGCAGCAATACAACTAAAGCTTTTATCCTCAAAAGCTTTATGAGAAGCATTTAAGGACCAGGAGGTATTAAAGGTGGGAGGGGAAGCACTAAGGAACCCCCTTGTCTTTGCAGGCACTCACCTCTCCCAGGTGTGTTCTGTCCCGCAGCCAACTGCAGCCACAGACCAAGAGAAAGCACTGTCTTGGCCAACATAGCAACGTCCAGTCCTGGGCAAACTACCTTAAATCCAAAAGCTCGGCTCTGGGAAGGCAGATGAAAGGCTTCAGATCAGTCATATTACATGCAAGGATCCAGCAGATCCCTCGGTGCCACTTGCACGCTGCTCATGCCTCGGGATCCGACTGCTCCTTTCTGTGTGTTTGGCTGGGCTGGGGTGGAAGCGCTGGCTCCCGTAGGCAGTTTTCCTTCTTCCCCCCCCTTTTAAAGTCATAAATCCATCCTGACAGGAATAGCTTGGAGGGGAGGCACAAACAGCACCCCTGCTGCT
Source organism: Lorius lory (assembly GCA_025629905.1). Taxonomy (NCBI): domain Eukaryota; kingdom Metazoa; phylum Chordata; class Aves; order Psittaciformes; family Psittaculidae; genus Lorius; species Lorius lory. The sequence continues at coordinate 26,819 of JAOSLQ010003085.1, read as the reverse complement.
GCTCCTCTCCCGACTGCAACTTGCCCCAGGAGCGTGGATTCAGCCTGTGTGCAGCTGGGCTGCTCCGAGAAAGAGATCCCTATGGAGAAAACTTGGGCCCTGCAAGACACTGGCAGCAATCCAGCTCCGGGGAGGGGATAAAAAAAAGGCAGCTCGGAGAAATCCAAAGCTGCTTTGCTCTGGAATGAGCTGGAAGAAGGAAAACCACGTATATAGAGGCAAGAAGGAGGGAGGCTGCGGAGCCTGCCCTGCCCTGGGAATAGTGGCTAATCTGCTGGGAGGAGGCAGGCTGAGCACTCCCCAGGTCCTAGCGCTCCCCGACGCGTGTCCCTGCCCCTGCGCTGCCCCATGGGGCTGAACACGAGGGGTACAAGCAAACACCGTGTCCCGGCGCTGTGCCCTGGGGAGAGCAGGAGGCAGCGGGCAGCACGGAGCCTGCAGGAAGCACCTAGTGCGCACAAAGGGGCATGGAGCAATGTTCGGTTGTGACTGGTGCATACGGCAGCCTGCTGTGTCCTCACCCTGAAGTGTGGCATTAAATACACCCCCAAGTCTGGCTTCTGAGCCAACGGGGATTCAACAGGGCTGAGGATAAACCTGGGACCAATCTCTTACTGGATGGAGGGGCAGAAGAGCTTGGCAGGGAGCGTATACCAAAGATGCTCCAGCTTCACTGGTGTGTGGCTTCTCCATTCTCCTGGATGCAGGAGACTTGCCAGAGCAAAAGATGGACCAAACCTAGCTCACCTGGTTATGAAGACACTGATCAATTGTCCTCTCCCTTAATAATGGGGAGAGACCCACAAGAAAGGCTAAGAAGTAGCCAAGAAGGAATATGTTTAGAAGCCTGTAGGATTTCTGGAACCCGTGAGCAAGATTTCCTCCACTTTGATTCAATCTCTCCTGGAAAGAGTGAACCAAGGAGCTGTGCAGGATGGGGGGAAAGTTGTACCCATCCTCATCAACTGAATGGAAAGTCAGAACAGGTCCAAGAAATCAGATCCCATTGAGAAACCATGGATTCTGTCAGCTCATTAAGCTTCCTGGGTACTTGTCTGTTTTTCCCCTCCCAGTCTGGTACCCAGCTGCATCGCTAAGGAGCTTCACAACAGCAGGTTGTATGGTACCTCACTCTCATGTAACACAACTCTGCATGAGGGACAGCCTCACCCACCCATTCATGCAGGCTGGGATAAGCATTATCCCAGAGAATTAGACACCCTGCTCTCATACCAACAGCCCATAACTGGTGAGATCCTCCTCCTTGTCACAGTTGTGCTGGTTTAGTCTCATGGTGAAGCAGTAGGAAGTGCAGGTTCCCTAGCAGTGAAGCCTCAGTCTGGAGTCTCATTTGGCAAGGAAGCATCCAGTGAAGAGTTACACAGCACAGCACAGCACAGCTCTCCATGGTCTAATTCACCAACCTGAGCAAATTCACTGGTTCCCATTGCACAGAATCCCATTCAGTGCAGCTGCTGATGGATTGCCCATGACAGCAGCCAAGAGGGCAAAAGGCTTTCCAAGCCACTGCTGAGTGAAGTGCTTGTTCGGTCACATCCTTGTTCTCTGCTGGCCAATGTGTCCTGTTTGCTGTTCTCACAGTGGTTGTGTTCTGGGTCTGGGATGGGGAAGGGATGGGCTGGAGGAAGCAAGTGTTGCCCTGCTGCAGACCATCTGCTTCTCGTCAACTAACCTAGACCTCCATCTGCCCCTGTCCTGCCCTATCCCCCTTATACTGCCCAACAACCTGTACAGAGAGGTGACAAAGACAGCGAGCTAGAGATGCGACAGGTCTGGTTCCCTGGGCTCACAGATGCGTGTTCAGAGCCCCTTGGTGAGGGCTGGTAGGGACCTGGAGGTGATTTCCTTCCATTACTCACTTCCCAAGGAAGTCTTTCCACGGAAGTGTTGCTCATCTTAGACTAATTCCCCTTTTTGTCAGTTTATCAATGTGAACACCATGCACACCCTGCAGCCTGGAGACGTTTCAGCCTTTATCTCCCTGTGAGCCCTGCTGGGATAGGTGGAAGCAGGAAAAAGCAGCCTGGAAAATCATTAGATCTTACACAGTTTGGGGTTATTTTTAAGCTTTCCTGTAACTGACAGATCCTGTTTCCAGTAAGGCTGGTGCATGCACGCGCTGGCTCTTGCCTGGTGGCATCCGGCCCTCTGAAGCCAGCTCTACCACTGCAGGTTTGCTCCTGTTTAGATGGGAGCAGGACCTGGATACAGGTCTCAGCTTGGGCTCGGCTCCCTCTCATGTTCTCCACCTTTCATTGCCTTGACTGGAATTCGCTCTGGATCATCCTCACGTCACCGTGGCCACGTTACAGAACAGCTCAGGAGCAATCAATCACTGTAAAAGTAAACCCAAAACTCAACTGAAAGCCATCACCACCCAGTCTGCTCTGTTTTAGTGATAATATCAAGACCCAGACATGTCCACACGCATCCTGCACAGCACAAACCTCAGCACCACGGTTCTGAGCTCTGTTGGCATGCTGCAGCTGCCCTGACATTCGGGGGATGTCAACAATACAGAGCTTCTGAAGAGATGCAATATCCTCTTGAGACAAATCCCTGCAGCTGGAACAAAGAGGCTTTTGGGAACACAGCCTTTATTCAGCTCTACACAACAGTTTTTGTTTGGAGGGGCTGTTCTATATATGGCAATTTGGAAAATCCCTGTTTGGAAAGGAAGCAAAGCAGCACTGGGAGAATGATGAAGGAAGTTTCCTCTTGAGCTCCAGGGAAATCTGTGCAGCCCAACGTGGTGCTCGTGAGCCAACCTGAACGCATGCACCTGGGTCTTGTGCTGGAAGGCAACCCCCTGCCAGCCCACGGTGACACGGGGGATGCAGATAGGGACCGAAGCATGCAGGTTTCCCCCCAAACACTGACCCTGGGCGGCTCATCTGCCGGCCCCATGTCACAGAGCAGTACACAGCTCCAGTCCCTGACTCCTGCAGTGCCCCTGTGTAAGGCAGCAGAGAGGCTCCGGCCCCATGTTGTCAGGTCTCAGTTAACGGCTCGCATCTCCAGCCTCAAGTCAGCTCTTATTTCGGTTTGACTTGGAAGACAACCCACAAAAATAGACACATGTTTACTCCCTGCGCTCACCAAAGCCGCCCCATGCCTGGGAATGACTCCGCAGTGAGGTAAGGTCTAGCTTATAGATGATCTCTTGCAGCCCAAAGCATCCTAAGTCACCCAAGGCAAATACCCCGCCACTGCTGGGGTGCGGTGCGGTCCCTTGCGGCAGCGTTACGCTGAACCGATGTGAGGGAGACTTACCCTGGAGTAGTGCAACCACCCAGGTTAGTGTCAGTACACTGGGAAAGGCTGCTTCCCTTGTAACACTGAAGGACTGGCTGCAGGATCACCAGGACCCTCTTAAAAATAGCCTGATAACACCCAGCAATAAGAGTTCCTCAGAAACAGGAGATTTACCCTGAGAATTAGCATCACTTTAAGCAGGAGGGAGCAGTTTGAGCAGGATACCAGAGAATCCTGGTAAACCCGAGGTAAATGGTGTCTTTTCACTGCATGATCCATGCCAGATTCACCAGCTGTGCAGCTGGCATCACTCTTGGGACTCAATCCCGTTTGTTTGGTCCCTTCCTACGTTTTCATCCCTGCTTTGGTTCTGCTAACATTGGAGACAACTGTAGCAGCCCACTAGCTCTTTGCAATGGCATTTCTAAAGAGCATCAGAGAATGAGTGAAAGGACACACAGTTGAGTCATACCCCAGCCTTTCAGGAGTGGAGGAGCATTTAGAAGTGAAATGCCTGTTCCTTTATAAACAGAGCCATGTTTTCCACTTTTCTGTGGGATGATGCAGTGGCTGCTCAGTGCTGGAACATGTGAGCAAGCTGCTGAAGAACAGCTTGATGTAGAGTATCTTGACTGCAAGTTTATAACTGGGGTGTGCTGACCCCAGCTGAGCACCCACCAGCAGCAAAGAGCTCATGGGTCAAAGTAAGGGCAGTTTAATAAAGCAAAGCAAACTAAGGACCTTCTTCAGTACTTCCCATAGCAAACAGATGTTTAGCCACTTCCTGGAAAGCAGGGCCTCAACCCGAAGGTACCTGGGAAGACAAATGTCTTTCCACTTCCATTTTCCCATAGTTCATACTGCTAAACACATCATACAGTAAGGAATATCCCTGTTGTCAGTTCGGGCCAGCTGTCCCAGCTGCAGCCCTTACAGCCTCTTGCACACTCAGTGGAGGGGGTATTGGATAGAGATGGAAAAAGAAAGCCTTGACACTGTGCAAGCAAATCAGGAGACTGCTGAGTGCAACAAAGAGCCTGCACAGGATGCTGGATGGAAGGTGATGCCTCTGCATCCTTTTCCTCACAGCGTCCACAGTGCCAGGCAAGAAGAGCAGGACTTCAGGTCCTGTAAGAGCAGTAGTTCAGCAAGAAGACCATCTTCAAGACAAGTACAGAGGGAAAGCGCTGGCCTTGACCCTCCTCTATCTAATCACCTGTCCAGGACCAGAATGCTCTGAGTGCTACCTCAAAAGTGGGCTTATGATGCTACAGTTATAGTGAGCACTGGTTCTGTTTGATCACCTCAGTGAATATGAGCAAGAACCAGAGGGAATGAACAGGACTGGAAGGAAGAGACAGGGCCAGCTCCAGCTGGTAGGTCTTGGTGCTGCTGCATTGCTTCAGAGCTGGTGCAGGGATGTGACCCTGCCAACTCCATCTGCTGCCGTTGTCCCAGCACAGCTTGTGGAGCAAAGCTGCTGATGGGAGGAAGCTTATCTGCACACCAGCTCCCATCACCAGTCACTAATGTTGTCCCAGGCCTGAGAAAGTGTGTCCTGAATGAGGGGACTGTTCCAAGACTGAGCTGCCTCTCATGTAATCCATACTGTGGGATGTACAGGAACCATGCTTTAATGATACAATGCTCCTATTGTCTTCAGCACAACTGGCCCAGAGCTAACAGCAGCTGCTGCTTCTTTCCTGTTTGTAAAGGCATTTAGGGCCCTTTAAGCACTGCAGTGACGGGCTGGTATGGGGCTTTGCACTGTTACTTTGAGCCAGATATAAAACCAGATGTGACTGTTAAGAGTTAATACACGCAGTGTCCTCGTGGGCTGAAAGGGATGAGAGGAGGGAAAACAAGACACCTGGATGCAGCACTCTGAGTTCCTGATGTAGCTGTGCAGCAGCCTGACTCTGGACTGCAACTGGGCCAGCTTTGCTTACAAGCTCACAGACTCTCATGGAGTTCAAGCAAGCTTCTTGCTCTCACCTTACCTCTGGGCTCTGAACTGGCTTAAATCTGTAGGAACAAATGAGATCATTTAGAGAGTCCCAGGAGCAGGGCAAAGAGCAACCTGATACAGAGAGAGGGGCAAAGCAGGAGGGCCGGATGCCAGCAGTGTAAAGCAGAGCTGTGGCACTCAGCTCTCTTACCCATCTGAACCCAGGGTACCACAGGCCCAGAGGCTGCTTCTTCTCCTTGCTCCTGCCTGTAACTCACAGCTGAGATGGGCAGTAGTGAAGGGGTAAAACAGAAGGAACAACAAAAGGTGATGTAAGTGGTTCACTGCTCATGGAGAGGCTTCTGGATTGCTCCTTTTGCCAGGTAGATCAGACATGGCTAAATCTCTGGCCTCTTCTGTCCCAGTTACTGCAGAGGCTCCTCTTGTGTGCAGCAGGCTGAGTTAATATCTGTTGGGTTGTCATAAAGCATCCTCCATCCCACTGCCAGAGACAGTAGTGGCTGTCCACATGCATCAGCTTCCCTGCCAAGGAAATGCTGACAGAGAGAGCTCTCTGCTTCCCTGCTTCAGTCCTGTGCATTCAGCTCACATTGGAAGTGCCTCTCATTCTAGATCCAGCACTTCCAATAAGTGATCCCTGAAGAACAGAGCTCTCTATATCGAAGTGAAATCCAGTTTTCCCCACAGCCAGGCTGCACTGCAGCCTTTTGGTCAAATCCAAACCAGCATCCTCACCCATGGGACACACTGACAGAAGTGCTAACAGGACTTGGGGCTGGCTCTACAGGACTTGCCAGCACTCAGGCTCAGCTTTACATGTGGAATCACAACCCAGGAGCCTCTAGGACCAGATTCCTGCCTCCCTTTTCCCAGCTGGATCAGACTACAGCTCACTTTGTTTGCCAGGAAGCAGAGTAGCTCTGAAAACTGGAGCCACTTCTAAGCAGTACAAACAAGGTCTGGATGTCGTGATCAGCTTTTAAACCAAAGGATATTCTTTGGAGCGGATCCTTTTCCTTATTGCTTGCCTTCCATCCGCTATCTCTATCCTGCTGGGGAAGCCCAGACAACTGGGAAAAGAAAGGAATTTCCTGAGGAATTTCCAGCTACGCAATAAGCTGCTGGTGTCCATTGACCAGCAAGCTCCATGCCTCGCTGTGTCCTTGGGGTCTCTTACAGGTCAGCCCGAGAGAGGACAGCCCGGAGCACCGGTACCGCAGCGGCAGGGCTCCGCACGCACACGGAGCAGGCTCTGGCTCTGGGCAGTGCTCCTGGGGTCTGCAGGGTGTCCAAGGGAGGAGCCGGTAAAGGCACAGCCAAGCCAAGAGCTCATCTGCTCCTCGCCAGGAGGCTGCGTTGCTCACTTCACCTTCTGTACCCGCTGCCTTTGGGTCGCACCGGGGATCGAGGCTGGTTTACAGCCCAGTACGCAGCACAGCTCTGCAGGCTCTGCCGCTGCTGTGTGCCGAAGGTCTGGGTTAACTCTGTCGTGGCTTACAGCAGCACTGCTCCAGCCCGTTCATGGCAGGAACAGAGGCAAACAGCAGCACGGGATGGTTTCTGTTCCCGTCAGCAGTGGCTGTGTTTCAGGTGTGCTCTATATTTAGAGGCTTGTCTGTATCTTGCCAGGTTCTTAGTTTGGTGGGGGGGGAAGCAGGCAAAGGTGTTGCTGAGCACCCACCCAGCCCACATCCAGTCACAACAGGAACGGGAAGCAGCACACGGCTTGTGAGTTCCTATCAGGAGGGGCTGCTGGCCCCCGCTCCAGGCACAGCTGCAGCAGCGCTGGCCAGGCTGGGCTCTCTGCTCACAGCCTGGGGAGGATGAGGCTCATTTTCCATCAGCCTCAATACCCAGGTGAGAGCCAGGGCCGCTCCCCTCCCTTCTCTGGTGGAGGAAGGGGAGCAGAGGTACCAGGCTTTTGGCCTTTGCGTCAGCAGCTGGGAACAGAGCAGTTCAGCTCCAAAAGGAGCAGTCTGGACACCGGTGTGCTGGGATGGAACAGGTTCAGCACATCTGTGGCTGCAGCCAAAGAGCAAAGCTGGGCTGCTCTGGGGCTCTCACTGTAGATGCTGTTTCTCTGGTCCCGGAACATCAAACCTTCAGTTGTAGGGTCTAGGACTGGACTCTAAGCTGGGCTTTGCTGAGGGCTCACTTTCCATCTGCCGCTTTTCACCCCCTCTCAGTAATAAAGCCCAAACACATGAGCAGGAACAAAGCCTCAAGCACAAAACACAATCACCCTTGTTGTGTGAACCCAGCAAAGCAGCTGCAGGGCGAGTGGGAGGGAATGAGTCCCTGCACCATCAGCAGGGCTCCTCCAACCCAGCTGACCCTGGCCAGTTCACTCCTGTGGCTTGTCCCCCCCATGCTGGGCAGTGTCAGAGCAGAGCCCGGGATGAGCCCTGAGCCAGGGCTGAGTTTCTCCTTCAGGGCACTGATTCTTTGTTTTCCACGTGTTCAGCAAGTTCTTGAGATGTCCTGCCTGGAGGATGCATGCTCTGGTGCGTGCAAGTAACAGATGGATGAGACAGACAACACGCTGCCCCACACAGCAGATGCTGGAGAAAGGCACTATCTTCTGTCACATGAACCCCACACTGAGCATGTGGGCTTCAGCAGAGTCGAGCCTAAAGCCACACAGCCTGCCCCTTCCCTTACCCCATCACCATCTCCCACTCTTTCCACATGGAAACCTGAAGGAGCAGAGCTAGTCAGGGTCCTGGAGCAAAGGAAGATTTAACATCAGCACGTTGCTGTTCACAGCTGAGAGAAGGCAGCTGGGGCAGGGGATCCTAGGCTGGAAACCCTGCCAGCCTGATGCTCCTCCCGTGTCATACTAGGGATGTAGCTGCAATTCCAGCAGTCCCTAAAGAAAGGGGTGACTCCATGTGAGCCTTCACTAGCTGGAGAGCACAGCAAACTGCATTCTTTTCCCTCCTATAGATTAGCCCTCTGACTCCAGCCGGAATCAAACATCTCCCGGGATTTCAGATCAAAAAGCAGTGTTAGTGCAGGGATTCCTGGGCTCTTTCTTGCTCCAGTTGCTCATTAGTCAGTGATGACAAGACTTTCCTGTGTTGCAGCTCTGGAAGGAGCACAAAAGCTGGAGCCTGTATGTCATGTACACTGCAATACACATCCCGAATCCTTCTGCAGCAGACATAACCATGCTAAAGAGGATGCCAGCAGGAATGCAGGGACAGATACATCCTATGGCAGACCATGGTAAGGCTCCCTGCACATGCCGGGGCTCAAGCCCAAAGAGAGAGCTTTTCATTTGTGGTTGGGAATGATGCAGACAGCGGGAGGAACTCCAACGGTGACCTCATGCAGATGTCTTGTGGCAAAGAAACACTTGGCCAGGCTCTGGAGAGCATTTTCTCGCCTCCAGAATGTTCATGGGGTTTTGCTGAGGAGCCCGTGTGCAGCAGGGCTGACAGGGAGATGGAGCATCTGTTCTGAGCACAGACGTACCCAGGAGAGCAGCCTCAGGCCTGGGGCTTTCTTATACCCTTCCGTGTGTGTTGGGACTTGCTGCTCTCCCGGTTTCCACAGCCCCAGGGACTGGTTTGTGTTGGAAAGGAGCATGAAGCTCAAGCAGTTTGTACCCTGAGAAATCCCAAAGTGGAGTTTTCCAGCTCACGTGCCATAACAAACCCTGTTCTCCATCTGCCTTGATGGGACAGCCCCAGAGGTGCAGCGCGCCCTTTGGCCACCACATCCATGTGGTTAAAACCGTGGCGAGGAGCAGCGAGGGATGCAGTGATGAAGGCAAGCACCCAAGGGGCCATCAGCAGAAGGCCCTTGCTGAGAGCTGAGGTCAGTTCCACCCGCAGCACCCCTGTGAATCCCAAGGAAAGGCGTTTTGCCAAGGCAGGAATGGTCTCGCCCATGCAGGCAGGCAGGCACAGAGCCTGTCTAGGAAACAATGGGGTTATTTTATCACGCTCTTACCCAACTGCTGACAGCCTTAATTGCAACAAGGCAAAAGGGTTTCTGTCTTCCCCTCTATTTGGGCAGGATACGGAGTCTTGCATTATTAACAGGGAGTTAATCCGAAGGTTGAATGAACTCTTGCCTTCTAACCCGCACCAAAGCCTCCTGTGGTCTGAAGAAGCCTGACTCATTGATTTTCTGTCGATGCTTCTTTTTTGCCCTCTGGATTTCGAGGTATCTGGAGCCCAGCTGTGACTAGAAAGCGAATGTCAGAGTATCTCACACAGTGCCTGCCCGGTGCCCTTGGCTCCCATGGAGCCAGGAAGAAGGAGCAAATGAAATGGCAACTCCATGGCAGCAGCAGCGTGAAGAGCAGCTGGTGCCTGCAGGAAAAGTGGGCTTTGGAAAGGCATCTGGCCCCCCGTGCAGGTGCGGTTCTACCCTCCCTGCCCATGGGCATGAGGGGAAAAGCAGAAAACTGGTTGGATCTTTTCCCCCTTCCCATGGACTGTTCTGGTAAAGCTGCAAAATCAGTCCCTGGATGTGGCTGAGCTCATTTCCAGGGATAAGGATGTTAATTTTCCCTTTGGATTCAGCTAACACTTGTTCCTTTGATACCCAGTGAGTGCTGTGCGAGCAGAGGGACTCTGCTTGCACCTCAGCAGCGGATGAGGTAGGAAAGCTCTGGGATCCAGGGTAGCTGAAAAGTGGGACTCTAAGGCGGCTATTCCTGGCTCCCAGCAGCACGATGCTGATGTCTGGGAGGAAGTCTGCTCCCCTGGCTCTATTTTTACTCCTGCTCATCTGTTTAGGGTCCAGGGCTCAGTTTCCTTAGCTCTCAGCTCTGTACTTGGGAAACAATGCAAGCAGGCGCAAGCGGAGCTGGCAGCATGCGAAAGCAGAGAAGCAAAACAGACAGCACCACTTTTCCTGCCTCGGCTGTTTGGGATTTGTTTCCTTGGCCTTACTTCTTATCTGTCCTTGAGCTTCACACAACCCATTGAAAGCCAGCTCCAGCCCCACACATCCTGTCTGCTTTGTACCTGCTGGAGCATCGCCCACCAAGCCCTGGGGGGCAGAACCACGTCAGTAGCTTCTGGCTTGACTCCTTCCCACTCTGGTTTGACCTTTATGATGCTGAGCCCACCACTTGTGTCTGCAGCGGAACAAATTGCTTCATGCAGTGATGTCCTGTCTTACAAAGCAGCCCCAGAGACAGGATGTCAACTCCAGCACCCAAAAGGGCTGGGGATGGCTTTTTAGCTCTTCCCTATATATCCAGTTAGGTAACTTGTGCCAGCAGATCCAGTCAAAGCCCCAGGTTTCCAGTGCCTGCCATGCATATGCTGAAACACCACAGGGGAAGAAATAGGGCAACTCTTGTTTTCCCTTCCTCCTCCCCAAGGAGTTATCTTCAGCAGTGTTAAGGGTAAGCAGAATGAAAGGGGGGCAATAACTGGTCTATGCCTATGGGAAATCCTCCACAGCCTCCACTTGTATCCCGCTCAGTCTCACGCCCTGGAGATGCCCGGGATCTGCTAAGCAGCTCACCAGCAGCCAGGCTGTTATGAACACCAGATCCCAAGTGCAGATTGCTTCCATAGTGATACCCACTAAAGCCAACTGCGTTCCCCTGTTTTCTCCTGTAGACAGGGGACTCGGAGCCAGCTCCCTTCACACTCTTGGCTGCCGGCCCTTTCAGCTCCCAAGCCAGGCCCAGTCACTTTCTATTTGCAGTTTTCACTGTGTTATCTAAACCCATCTTCCTTAGGGACGTTCTCACTCCTTTACGCTCACTGCAGAGGGACGAGGTAGCTGCAGGGGCTTGGAAACCGTGCACTGGTAATCAGATGGGCAGCGCAGTCACAAACAGTGCGATGGGGATTGCAACACTTCAGCACAGTGCAGCAGCCTCCTGCGTGGTGCCCTGCAGATGAAAGTGTTGATAAAAGAGTCATGTCACCACATTGGTTTATTAACCCTGCTGCTGAAGAGCAGGAACAGAGCAGTGCTTGCGGATGGGCAGCAGGAATTAACTCTCCTGTTCAGTTCCATGGCTGTGCTGCTTGCGGAGCTTCCACGCTGGCTGCTTGGAAGCTGAATATAACCCCCTACATGCTCATCAGGTGGCATGGCTCGATGCTGGGATGCTCTTTAAGGGCTCCAGCAGCTCTGTCACTGAATGCAGGGAATGCAAACATCTTCCTGCTCCTCCTTGCAGCTGGCTCAGGGAAGAGGAGTCCTTAGGCCTGGGTTCAGGGCAGGAATGCAAGGGCAGGTGCCCTGAGCACAGCTCAGCACTTCATTTGGTGGAACTGAATGTAGGTGCTGAGGGTCCTCCCTCCATGCTCCTGGTTACAGCCCCTCACACCCCTGCTCCACGCCCAGGCAGGAGCTGGCTTGGAAAGCAGACTGGGATTGAACTGCTGCTGGCATTCCAATGCACCCACAGCACCCTGCGGGCTGTCCTGCCTGCCCACATCCCCTGCCAGCCTTTCCAGCAGCTCCTGTGCTGGCAGAGAGCAGAAATGCAAAGCAAAACCGTGACAGCAACAACAGCCCTGCAGCACCGAGCATCCGATGTGGCCCATTCAGGACTTGCCTCATGAAAACTGGCTCTTTTGTTGCCCTGATAAATGTCCCTGTTTTCCCACTGGGAGCAGGCCCCAGTCAGGGAATGGGGTGTAGATCCTATGCTTGGGTTGCCAGCACAGAGCCCGGGAGCGCTGCCCAGCCTGCCTCTGCCTTGCTCTTTCACAGGGCAGCGATGGGAGCAGACAGGCAGAGGGATTATTCCCCTCGGGAGCTCAGCTCCGTGGGAGTGGGGCTGGCATTCGCCATGTGCTTTGGGTGAGGTCAAAGGGAGAGCAGTGACGGCGCTGGGGAGGTGATTGCCAGCACTGACAGAAAATGTGTGCATTGTGCCAGGGCACACTGATCCCCTTGAGCTTTGTTGGGAAATGACACCAGATTCCAGGAACAGCTCATGGGATCGTGCCATCACATATATATCTATGGGATATACCATCATCTGCTCCTTCAACCTCGGTGCTTTTCTGCCCTCGCCAGCTAAATCAGGCCAAAACCCCAGTGAGAGATGCTGTAAACCAGAAGGGATTCAACCAGGATCAGTGCCCGGTTGCAGGGCTGGAAGGAGAGCCCACAGGATGGTGATGCTGAGCCAAGGCTGGAATTGAGACATTGATCCAGCCCGTGCTCAGTGCTGCTTCCACCCAACCCCAGGGCTTTGTGTATTCGCAGTCTGGACATAAAACGCTATGAAGCCAAGTGGGTCTTGCCTTTCTGGTGCTGACAGGTACCAAAGAGCACAGTGTCCAGGACCGATCATCCCAAAAGCAAAAGGTCTGCCTCTACCCTGGATGCTCCGGGCACGCACATCAGGCTCAGCCCCGCAGCACCACCTTGAGGCCCGGGCACACAGGGGAACTGCTGCTCTTGCACTTGCCAACAGTCCATGGAATGAGGGGAAAATCCAGCCTGGGAGATGACAACTAAAGGGGAACACCAGAGGCCAATCCAGCTGTGAGCTTCCAGAGAGGAACCCAAGAAACACCATGGTCCTGGTTGGCCCAGCCCTGTCTCCTGTGAGGGATTAGTTTGATGTAGGTTGGATGCACCAGGTTAAATCACCGCTTCCATCCCCACCTTTGCCCCTCTCCTTTGGACACCAGCTCCCACAGCTCCCCAGGCAAGTCCTGGTATTCCCAAGACAGGGCTGCAGGCTGTGACCCGTTCCGCAGGCACTTACGTCCTCAGAGGATCAGCTGAAGAGTGAAGGAGCCCTTGGCAGGCACTCCCTGATTATTCCTTCTTTAATCACTTCCATTCATTCTAAGTGAGTTTTCCAGCAGGGCTGGAATGAGCCGCGGTGATTTGTTAGCTCGGAGCTGAAGGACTATGGAAATTTCCCTCAAGACGTTTAAGTTACAATTAAGCAGTTAGCAACACCAATATAAAGAGCAAACGAAATTGCCCATGATATATGTTATTCGAATTACGTTACCATGCAGATCCCTGCCAAATTACCCCAGAGAGTTGTTCACAGAACACACGGAGCAGTGAACTGCCTGCGGTGAGATGGAGCAGAGCAGCCAAGCCAAGAGCACTCTGCACGGCTGATAACTCTTAGGAAGAAGCAGAGACCCTCTGGGTGTGAGTGCTTGCACTTCACATGGACTTTGGGTCCTTTTAATACCTCTCGCTGGGCCCTGGGTGCTGGAGGACCTATCCCAACAGGAGACACAGGGCCGCGGTCCCTTCGCTACACGCTGCATGGCTGTAACTGGGATCAGGCTCCAACAGCCCTCCCAGTGTGGGCAGAGCTCCCTTGGGAGCAGGAGGATGCTCAGTTTTTGGTCTCAGACAATGGCCCAGGCAGCAATAGCCTTACCCTTGGAGCTAACAGGCTACATTTGACTTCCCCTTATGTCCGTGGAAAGTTCCAGCTTCCTTCCCGCTTGTCTCCCTCAAAGGAGGAATTTAGCATCCTTCCAATAAATGCTATGTTGTCCTTGGCTCTCAAGGATCTTCCTGATTTCAGCTCAGCTTGACAGATGGTTCTTATTTGCTCTACCCCCAGCTGAGTGCTCCAATAACTGAAGGCATCAGAGGTCCAATACCCAGCTGAAAGCACTGGCAAATGGCTTCAACATTCCAGCTTCAACTGGCAAATGCAGGGAGCAGGGAACTGGATCTGCAGTCCCTGGTTTCCTCTGGCTTAGAATTTACCTGCCATTTACCCTGCTGCACATCTAGAGTGTCTGCACTGATTGCAGCAGTGCTAGGCCAGATCTGTGCTTGTGGGAGAGAAGAGCTTGTTCCTTATTTCAGGAACGCCTTGGCTTATGCATCACGAGCTCTTACACAGTACAAATCAGAGAAATTCCTTAACAGGCCTGTATGTTGGGAGAAGCTCTTCCTCTTGCCACTTGTGGAAACATATTAAATCCATATATCATCTGTGTTTAGCTTCCATAACCACATATCCGCAGTGATGCTGAAGGCCCCGACCAAGTCTGCCCATGGAAGCAGAGGGGTGAGGTGATGAGCTCATGGTGTCAAGCTGGACAGGCTGTGACAGCACTTCCTTATGAGAAGGAAACTCTTACACATTGAACACGTTCCCTCCCTTGCTGTAGTGAATGTCTCTTTCACCTTCCATAAGCCTGGCTCAGGGAAGCTGTTTTGTATTGTTCCTATAGGAACCTATCCTGCTATGGCTCGAGGTGAGTCGCTTGCTTGGCACGTTCAGGTCTTTGTGGGTGATTTTCTATCCAAGGAATTCATGGTTAAATGCTGCTGCAGATCCTGGTTCCGCTCACAGACACTGGTCTCAGCATGCCCTTCACAGCCTTGAAGAGCTCTTCATGTCCTACCGGGCATCGGAGGTGCTAAGGAACTCTCAAGCTGCTGCTTGTAACGAAGAGGTTTCGTGCTAAGGAGAGTGAAGGACTTCAGCACTGGGAGGGCAGCAGGAGGGCTGTGTGCCCTGCAGCAGCGGCTGATGCAAACCCTGGTACCTCATCAGGCCGAGTACATGATCCGAAAGAAGGAAAAGGGGGAAAAGAAAGGGAACATGAAAACCACGTGAGTTAGGCTGGAAGGGACCTCACGAGTCTGCCTCTCAGCCCCAGGAGAAACTCCATGCCACACACAGACACGGGTCCTGAGCCCTGGGGTGCTGAGCCTGGACCCCCAAAACCCTTCCTAGGTGTAGGAAAGCTGGTCCTTAGGGGCTCTGGCTGCTTGTGCAGCAAAGCCACTTAGGAGCAATGTGAGCAGTCGATAACAGAGGAAAGGGATAACAAAGAAAATCCTAAATACTTGTAACCAAGAGCACCTTTCAGTGATGGGGAACCCACCTGGAAGGGTGAAAAGGAGGCACAGGAGCAGCAGCAACACTCCTTAGGTGTATTATCAACAAGAGACAGGGAAAGCCTGTAGAAAGCCTCCTATATTTTGCTCAGCTGCATGATTCCCCCTTGTGTCCATCTGTGTGTGTGTATTTAGGATTCCAGCTCTGCATTAGCACCGTGTCCAATGCATGTTCCCAGCCCTGACACAAGAGTGGCCATGAAACTGTGTCTCTCCTGTTTTCCCCTTTGCCCAAACAGCTGCTTCCTGCCCTGGTGAGAAGGATAAGTCATGATGAAACCCCCACAGAGACATGGCATCTTCCTAGTGATTCCACCAGCTTTGGATCCAGACCATTTAGGGATGGAGGAGCAGGGAAGCACAAACAAACACTGCACCTTGTTGGGTGCAAACATATGTTAGTGTCTTCGGAGGTACATCAGTACCAGGTTAATGTGATGGCTTTGAATCACGGAGAAGATGCCACAGGGAAATGAAATCCATAAATCCATAGAGAGCAGGACTTTAAAACGAAGATGCACTTCTTTCCATCCTCCTTCAGTTAAGCAGAGCTACGGGTGAGCTCTGCTCTCAGCTGGGAGCTCACAGGACAAAGCCCTGTGTGTGAGGGCTCAGAAGAGGCAGGCATTGCTTGGTAGCATCCTTTCCCCCCACCATCTGTGGGTGCAGTCCCTGCCTGGCACATCAGCCTTGCCGAAAGCAGCCTGGAGCAGCTGCCCTCGGGATCTGATCCAAGCATGAGGATATTAAGGATGTCTCTGTAGCCTCTACAGGAAATTTAGGATCAAGCCAGTTCCACGTCAGAGCTCCAGCACTGCTTGCAACGTATCTGTGCACAGGACAGCCTTGGGGTCCAGCCTGAACCATCCAACAGGAGCTCTGTTCTGCTGCACACAAGGGTGCTTGCAGGTGGATTCATTTCCCCTTTGTTATTAAAACTCTCTGTAAGGTAAAATACCAAATTCAATCAATTCCTGTTTATTAGGAAGGCTGCTGCCAATAACTCTGAATTCCTTGCGCCGAAGCAGCAGCGGGAATTGTTCACACCAATACTTGCACCATAAGTTCAGGAACACTGTCCTTGTAAAAGCAGCTGGACTAAATGATGGATGAGCAAAAGGAACGGCAGCTCCTATCTAGTATCTGTAGCAGGCACCAAGCATCACCCCCAGGCAAAGCCTTATTATCCTGCAGCATAATAGCTCCTTTTCAGGAAGCAGAGCTTCCTCCTGGTTTTCCACAGTCCTCTCTGGAGCTTTCAGCTCTTTTTCTCCTCTTAACTCTTCAAGCTGAGAGAGGCAGACAGCAGAGGTGCAGGGAGGAAACAGAAGGCCACAGCAGAAGGGAAGAACGGCAGTGAACACGGCTGGCAGATGATCAGTTGCCACCTCTTTCCCTTTGATGGCTGTTTCACACGACATGGAATGATCCTGTGCTTTGAAATGTGCTGGCTCTTTATTAAAGGAAGGAGTTGAAGGACTGCTTCAGTAGCCCTGTGGACCAGACCAGCTTGCTGCTGCCTTCCCCAAATTTATCCCCTCCTGTGTGTGTCTTTCCCACCATATTCCAAGCACACCAAAGGGGAATACAGCTATCCCCCAGGATTCTGACTCAAATGCAGTGCAACCAGCTGTTAAAGCACCTCATGGAAGAGCATCCCTCAGAGCAAACCCACTCCTGTCACTCAGAGCTTGGTCCCAGGTAAAGGAGCCTTTATTTGGGCCTGGAGCTTTAGTTTTAATGGAGGACAAGCCAGAGGCAGAGCATTTCCCCTTCCAGAGGGTGGGATTTGTAAACGCTGCATGCAACAGCCTGCAAAGGTGCTTCAGGGAGCCATAAAGAGGCATGTGTCACCCTCATTGTGGTTTATGCTGGTTTTGCTAGGAGACAAGCAGCTAATCCTCTGTGATCTATGTCCCAAAATGCAGTGTGAATGCAGAATACTGCCTTCACCATCCACTTCATCTGTCAGCTTCAGAGAATCTATAGAAAAGAAGCTTTTTCTTCTTACTGCTTCAAAGCATCTAAAGCTATAACAGTAATCATTAAAGCTTCAGAAGAGACATCCTTTATGGAAGGACAGAAGTGTCTAGCCTAAAAGAAAAGCAGCTCAAACCAATTACTTGCTGCACTTTCGTTTCCCTTTTCCAGCCAGGCAGTTCATTACAGTGATATAATGGGCATTCCTGCTCTCTTGAATGGCATCAGGACAATTTAGTCAGCACTTTCATCCTGGCAAATCCTACAGGAAGGGAGAAGCATTCAAATGCAAACTCTACATTCTTTCATTCATTCACATTCTGGGATGGAACAATCATGTCCATTCCTCTTTGGTACCCAGGAAAAGCAATCCTCAGAAAGAAAACAAGTCCCATTTTACCTTGCAGTGACAGGTACTGTGGTACAACAGACATCACTGATGCAGCCAGTGCTTTGAGACAGAATAGGAACTCCCTTGGTGGAGACTTTGCATGATCTTTATTAATACATAACACTTAAAGAGGTTATATCTGGGAGGCAGGGAGTAACAGCCAGTGGGAATACACAGCTTACAGTGAACAGTAGCACAAAGACCCCACTACAGAGACCCACAGCGATTTGAAAGGGGAGAATCATGCACCAAAGCTGCCACATCTTTTCCCTACCGGCCATACCTTCTCACTGTGCTTTCCACTCAGCTGCAGTTTATGGGATGTCATACGGCAAAGGTATCATTGAAAGCAAGAGGGAGATCCAGGTGACTCAGCCAAGCACCAGCTCAGGCCCTGTGGGAGCTGTGCAACTGAGCCTGGTTTCCCTCCTCAGCAGATAGCAGCAGGTCCTCCAGATACCCAGCTTTACTGGGGCACCAGTTCACTCACAGCGTTCAGAACCCTTTCCAGTTCTCCACTCTTCAACCACAGCATTAAGCCTGAATCTGACCTTCAGAAAACAACATCATCCACCCTCCTTCACAGGCATAAGCTCTGAGTCCAGCTGTGGGAGACCGTTTTGTGCTCAGCAGCCACCACGAGCCTTCAGCTCCTCCTGCCAGGAATCCTACAACTGGCTTGAACCTTCAGCCAGATTTAGCCCCAGACAAAACAACCTGACCACAGCCTGAAGGACACGGAGCTATTTGGTGCTGAACAGCCGTGAGCCATCACCAGACAAGCGTGCTTCGGCAGCTGGCAGGGAAGAGACCCAAAGATCAGTGTTTGTTTCCACAGCAAACCCAGTG
This sequence comes from Lorius lory, assembly GCA_025629905.1. Lineage (NCBI taxonomy): Eukaryota > Metazoa > Chordata > Aves > Psittaciformes > Psittaculidae > Lorius > Lorius lory. The sequence continues at coordinate 8,520 of JAOSLQ010003085.1, read as the reverse complement.
ACCTGACTCAGGAACAGCGAAAGGAGCATAACCACTGCTCTAGACTGCGGGAAGAGGGATTGCCAAGCATGGGAAGAATATCTGATGTGGAGGGAAGTGGTGGGTCCCAAAAATCCCAGAGGCAACGACCTACAGCCACCTTTGCCAGAGGTTGGAAACATCGGCAGCCCAACACTTGGGAAAACCGCACTTGCTTCCTCTTGGCTGGATGCTTCCCCAAAGGCTGCCTTTCCCAAAGAGACCTCTCCAAGGCACGCAGCAAAGCCAGCAGCTGCTCCCACCACTGTTGAAAACTATGCACGTGTACCCTACACCCCATGTGAGGCAGAACATGCTGGCAAGACTGGAACCAGTGGTGTGCTCTGATGCTCTGGGAGCAGTCCCTGCTCTTTTCAGGGCTGAACATTGTTGTCACCATCAAGAACCTGTGTTTTCCATGTTTCCCTCATGGTGGGCAGTTTGTAAGCACCCACTGTCTGTAAGTACCTGCTTACAAAGCTGCAGGAGGTGGCTCATGGGAAGATCTCCCTTCCTCTCACATCTCCACAGCCCTCATTTGCACAGCCCTCAGGGTGGTGGTTGTGGGGAGGTGATGGTGGGGACGGACAGGGCAGGGAGAAGAGGGTGCTGGCTATGGCAGAAACTCTGGTGCTGCAAACTCAGACCCAGGCCTTGACTTGAGTGTTCCAGCCCCTGGCACAGCTGCACAGGCCTCCCTCCTCGTACCAGCACCACTTCACCCCCTTGTACACAGCCCGGCTGTATGGCTGGAAGCACAGGAAGAGACGGAGGCGCTTTGCCAGGCTGCAGTAGATAGCCATGGCCACCACAATGAGAGGGGACATGATGACAAAGCCAAGGATGATGAGGGCAGAAGAGCTGTTGTCATCCAAGAAGCTTTTGCAGTAGTGGGCAGCTGAATGCAGAACCTGTGGGAAGAGACAGAGCTTATCACAGACCTGGTGGTGGATAGGAGCAGTGACCAAAGCACCTTCTTGAGCCTTCACACACATCAATTCCCTCTGAGCTGAGCTTTGCAGGCTGCACTATGTGACTGACAACACATTTTAATCAAGCTTTCAATTATCAGCATCACTGCAAGACAAGAGCATTGCACACTGATCCCAAAGCAGGAAACACTCATCTTTATTAAGTCATCGGAACAGCACAGCTTAGCATTTGATAGGCAGAAACCAAATAAAGAAGCCTCCTGCTGCTACATCGATGTGGGTGGCACAACACACTGCAAATGATAACCAAATAAATAAGAGAGAGCGCGATGGAACATTGTGCACACAGAGGTTGGTCACTCCATAGCTACCTGCCCTGGCACAGACCGCTCCGTGTGCTGTCTCCTGTGTACACACTGTACTCATTCCTGCCTCCAAGCATCTCCTTGCGCTGCAAATGCAGGAAAACCCCTTCATCCCAGGGTGCTGCAAAGCACCCAGCACACTAAATGGTCCTCACTGAGGTATTTAAAGCCCCCCTTTCATCTCGGCAGCAGATCTGAGTGAAGCCACTCCGTGGTTCTGCATTAACAAATGCCACAGGCAGCCTCCATGGCCGCAAGCTTTCCTTCTCCAGATTCCTTCAGCAGTACAGCAAACACAAGCCATCATGCTAAAAACATCCACCTAATGGATGTGCAGTGCAGAAAGCAGCCCCTGGTTACCACAAAGGCATTGAAAAGCAGGAGCCTAAAGATACAGGACTGCTCTTGTGAAGCCACGTGCCTGTTGAAGCAAAGGCTATGTTAAGGCTCCTTACAGCAACACGACTGCTTTCATCTCTTGGCTGCACTCAAAACCCTTTTGCATCCTCTCAAAACCTTTGCCTGGAGAGCACTTTATGTTGAAGGAGAAGCTGAGGTTTCCCAAGGTAAGGCTCATGCAGAGGGAGGCTGGAAGGGGTGATCCTGGAGGCAGGCCTCAAACTTGTCCCCATTTTAGCTCCAGTTTGAAGTCCAAATTTATGACCTTCAAGGAGCAGTTTCAGATCATGGGAAAAACTGATTTAAGGGCTTTACAGGCAATGTCCTATTAAACCTTCCCTAAAACCCCTCATATCTATCAGGATCTGCATCCATGCTATACGGAGGCAGAGGAGGCATTTACCAAGGCAATTACACACCCAAAGAGAATGTATTAGGTTATTTCTTGTTATTTCTTCCTCTTCCCCAAACCAAAAGTCATTCTACAGACTTGCCCTTTTGTATGGGAAACTCCTGGCATCTATGGTCTGTAAGAGGTGTGTTGGAACCCACACTGAAGAAGGGTTGTGTGACTATTCAGGTAGATCAGGACCCCTCTGACACACTTTTGCTCTCTGTAGGTCCTCCAGAGCCTCCCTCTTTACCCTGTGAGCATCACGCTCATTTGCACCCTACAGTATAATGTTTCCAGAAGGTGTCAGAGCCACAGTGGGAACTGCCTGGCTCAGGAGCACATGATTTCTCTCTGAATTATGCTTCCCTCCAAAGAGCAGCAGCACTGCCCTATTCTACACACAATTACCATGACAGATGTCTCCAGGTTCATTAGTTCGCAGGATCAGGAAAAGCATTTCAGTAGCAGCAGCTATGAACTGCCATCATTTCAGAGCAATCCGAATCAAAACCAAACTTCTCACACCAGCAAATGTATCAGTACTGAGAAAACAGCAACAGCACAGGCCCTTTGTCAGCACCTTTGAGACAGGGAGCTCGGGTGTTAGATAGGATGCACAGATTGCGTTAAAAGGAAGGGGAAAGCTTCTTCTTTCAGTATTTCCACTTGCCTTTAGTTCAGACCCTGTGGAATGGGGAGACCAAAAGCATCTGTGTTTTAGGTCCGTTCTTCCTGCTGGGAGAAGGTGCTGCAGTGTGGGGGGGTTTCCCCAAAGTAGGAAATAAAAGAGCTCTTCTAAGTTTGGATAAGAAGCAGGAGGAGTCAGACGGAGCTGGTCTGACAGCTCCCGCCTGGAAGGAAATCAGGACTGTTTTTTCACATCCACACTTGGTCAAGTAATTCCAAATGCATTTATAGAAATATAGCAAGGATAAAATGGTAAGCAACGAAACAGGAAATCCAGAGGACAGCAATAAACCCGGCATAAGCATTCCTGACCAAGTAGGCTCATTTGCTGGGGTGAGAAACTGCACAGCATGTTTTTGCTGGGGTGAAAAACTGCACAGCATGTTTGGGAACACATATGAAGGGCAGATTGGCATAAGCAGGGGATTATATGTTCTGTTAGACTTTCCTCGTTCTATAATGAGCCATTAGCAGATCAAATATGACACTCGGGAGGGCTTACTTGAAGGAAAGTAACAAACCCTATGAGAGCCCATGTAGGGCTTGTGTGAATTACGGAGGAGCTCAGGTTGGCAGCTCTCAGTAACAGAGGTCAGAGAAAAGAGAGAAATATTGTGACATTAAATGACACTAGCAGCTCTGTCACACCAGGGAGTGTCACATGGGAATACAACTTCATTGCCTACTCAAGCTTCTATTTCCCACCATACTGGAAGAAGGCAGGGGCAAAAATCCTTCCTGCCAGCCTGCGGGGGTGCCCACAAGGTTGGCATCTCATGTAAGCTGGTTGTGCAATGGTGTAGCTTTATCTCTGATCACTTACACAAGTGTACCCAGTGCAGTGTGCAGGGGTCAGGACAAGGGGTCCCACGCTCCCCAAGGAGCTGAGCAGTCACAGGCAGCTTCTATCCCTGTTCTCCTTCCCTCGCCCGTGAGAGCCTTTCTGTGCTATGCCATTGACACTGAATGTATGGGTGCCAACCAGTACTTAGTTAGTCCAGAAGCCATAAAGCCTGTCCTTCCCTAGACAAATGCACATTGCCTGTAGCTGTGTCACAGACATCAAGCAGGAGAGACCATTCCTTCACACCACCAAGAACCTGCAGGTCCGCATGAACCACCATAAATCTGTTCTTGTGAGCCCACCCATAAAACCCTTATGGATGGCCCTGCCTTGGAAGTGGCTGTTTGCAGCCAAATGGAGCAAGGCTTACTTACTTGAGAGTGGCATTGGAAGCCAAAGTAAACCACCACAATGGTAGGGAGCAGCACAATGGTGAAAATCACAAACATCAGGAGCAGATTCATGAGAAAGACCAAGAGGTTCATGGTGGCAACCAGCAGGGTCCAGGCCAAGCAGCACCAGGTGCTCCGTCTCTCCCTGGGAAGGAGCTGGTCATCCATGTCATATGGTGGGAGGCTTGGAAGCATCCGAGACTTCTCCGAGAGGTTTCCTGCTCCAAAGTCCTCAGTGTCCTGGCCAGACATGCTTCAAGGAGATCACTGAGGAACCCACACTCCTATCCAAAAGGGTTTCTTTGCTTCTGGCCACAGATCTGGGAAGGAATTTGCAGAGCCTTTTCCTACCTCTTCCACACAGGGACAAGAATACTTAACCAGAGATCATAATAGAGCAAGGAAGGAAAGGACTCTTTTGGGCACCTGCTTTCCCGGCACCCAGCACAGGTTGGTTCCTTTCTGAATGTTCTCCAGCAGTGTCCCAACCTCAGTTTCAGAGCAGATGTGGCTGCTGGAGGTTTGGTGATTGCTATTATTTTGGTTTTGAATCCATAGTACTACTGAATTTGCTCTTCTTCCTAGGATTATGATCCCAAGAGGTCCCAGACAGTTGCTGTCTTAGCTTTGATAGGCTGCTGGCTTCCAGAGAGTGCCCAGCCTTAGTGTCCTCCTCCACCTTTGAGCACAGCTGTTTGCTAAGAATATCAGGCTTAGGTGCTTTCAGACCGTTCTTGGACTTCAAATCATCTTTCCATGTACCCAAGTAAATATTCCTGCTCAGCTTTTATCCAGATGAAGTGACCAGTGAAGATAAGCAGCTGTTCCTCCACACTTTGCCTTGCTGGAGTCCTCGTCCACACCTGGCAGAGCTGGAAGCAGAGGCTGGAGCGCGTGTGGTTTCAGTGCTCTCAGCTGCCTGCAGTCACAGCACTCAGACACGAGCAGTCTCTTCCTCTCTGAGCTGGCTCTGAGCTTTGCAACACTGCTTGTTTACAGAGGAGATCCTGGAGCTGCTTTCTGTGCTAGCCAATCCTTTACATCTGTCTCACTGCTGGAGTGATTTAGCACACAGTGCCCAAGAGCCACTCTCAAACCATACATTCCCAGGTCAAGATGGTCCCTTTTCAGTTGTAATCATTCAGCCTCTGATTAATGTTCTAGTATCTCTCCGGAGCAAAAACCTCAGAGCAATGGGTACTAATCACAACACACCTCAGAAATCTGCTCTCTGCACTCATCATTGTTATTGTCTGCAGAACAAATGAGCATTCTTGTAGTGAAGGCACAGCAATTACCAATTATTTCATCTGCCTCACGTGCAATATTAGTGAAGAATTTCAGTAACACCTGCACATTTATGTAGCCTTTTAGCTACGTTCATCTACGCATGATCATAGGAGAAAACTTCCTTATCTCCAGAGGAAACTGAGGCAGCACAGATCTTACCTGAAGGCTGAGCTCATCTATGGCACAAGCCAGGGAAGGAATCCAGAGTCCTGTGTCCCAACGTGATGCTCAGAAAATGCTGCCCTGGAAAAAGGCTATCAGATAAACAAGGTTCACACAATGCTAAATGTAAGATGATTTTATAACACAGATGAGTGCTAGCTTTCCTTCATTAAGTTGTTTAAAGTTGTATATTTTGGGTGCCCATCTTTGGGGGGTTTGGTATATCTGCCTTATTTACTGCTGGCCCCTTAGAAGAGCTCTAGCATATGATAACTTAGGGCTAGCAGATCTCTGGGCAGCTGTATCCAAACATACCGTGGCTTAACAACAGCCTCTGACAAAGCCATTTCAGTAGTAGGCGGTGATGAGAGCAACCCAAAATGCAGGCTCAACATCCATTGCTTGTGGGTGACGAGAGTCCTGAACCATCTGAGCCTGCCTCAGCAGAGAGAAGTGAAACCAGAAGCACAGAACTGAGTAGAAGGGGTTGAAAGAGCCATGGCATAAGCTGAATTTCCCTAGGGAATACTGCCCTGAGGAGGCCTATTTCCTTCCATTGAAAGATTATTCTTGTGTTTGGTTACCCCACCTGGCTGGAGTGCTAAAGAACATCTTGTGTACCACAATGCACCGCACACTCTAATCACAGGGAATAATGGGTTTCCTTGTGCTTCAACCTGAAATATGTATCTGAAAATTACTTCTTTAAACTGATTACAAATCCGTTTACCACGGCCCGGCATTGCAATAACTGTGTCCCACATCTGAAAGTGTTCCTCTACTTTCTCATTTTGAGATGTCAAGCACTGCAGCAGGGTTTCTGTGTACTAACTCATCCCAAGGTTTACAATTGATTTCAAAAGCCCTTCAGCTCCATTTGGGTTTTAACAAGCCTGCAAACCTCAGGAGCAGCTCTGCTTGGACAGGCATGGTCCTGGGAGAAGGGGAACAGGGGGAACAAGGGAACAAGGGGAACAAACTGTGAAAATGGTTTAGGAATACGTGCATGAGAGAGAGAGCTCTAAAAAGACAGAGAGGAACAGCCTCATCAGAGGATGCAAGTCCATTTTCATCTTGTTCCACCCATTTTCTTCAGTGCACTCTCGGGCTAAATGGCTCCTAGGGGAGCAAGCAGGGTAGCAGCTTCCTCTCAAGCTGCAAAATCTCTTCATAGATCTATCCAGACATCCAGAGGGAAATCACAATTGAATCTGTCCTGCTTTCAGTTGCTGCCCAGCCAGACACGGTGTTAATAAAGCTCTGAATCCGTGCAGGAAAGCAGATGGTGCTGGATGTAATAAATGTGACAAATGGCAGGGAGGCTTCTAAAGAGTCTCAGTATTTAGGCTGCCAATCTCCCAACCATTGATTTAAACATGTCATATTTTTCAAGCTTGATTTAGGTCTGCTCAGTGGAGAAAGGACAACACAGACACAAAGCAAAACCAGAGGAGGCAGAATCAAAGTTAGACTCTATTAAGATCACTACATTGGTGCTGGGCAACTAAAAATTCTACCCCAAAATCACTTCACTGTGTTGTTTTGGGGCAGCACAGAGCTTCTACAGCTCCACAGAGAGCTGGGTTGGCTGCTCTGTGCTGCTTGCCATTCTGCATGTCTTAACACAGCACTGTGTTTCTATCAGAGGAGGGATGAAATGTGTGCAGATGACACTTCCGTCCCCACATCTGTGCTTCCCCTGACCAAAATAATTCTTCAGCACTAAACTCCCACTAAAACAGACAAACAACCCAATAAACCATCAATAACTGCTACTGAAACCAGCTTGGAATAACCAGGCTGATGGAGCCACATGGATCTGAGGAATGTTTTACATTGGCTTTGAGCATTTCTCTACCATTCTGACTCTTCATAGATCCAGTGTGCTCTGTTCCATGATGCCCATTACAAGCTCTGCCAGTCTCCTGCTGACTGGTGTGACCGTTCCAGCTTACAGATAAATGCTCCAGCTAAGGTAGAGGGACAGGAAAAGGAAAATGAAATAGTTTGGTACTTGTTGAACCAAGAAAACATCGAGCCTGTGTTCCTTCCTCTTCCACGCAGCTTTTACATCTGAAAACAGTCAGAAATCTGGGGTTTGTCTGCAAACATCAGTATAAGACCAAACTGTGTGCCCAAATGAAAAGAAATTCCAGTTTATTAGCAAAACCTTTTACAATAACATTCATTTTAGAATAATACTTGTTTGCATGTAATCAACAACAGTGAGAAGCATCAAAACATGCTCATGCAGGCAGATATTCAGGTATCTGTAAGTGTCGATAGTTTGAGTTGCTAAAGAAGCTATAAATGATGCTTAACTCTTCAGTAGCACTTGCATCTCTAGAAGGCTGCCTGGACGCCTTATTTTACCCTTCATGGAAAACCATTCTTTCCTTTTCCTTTGGAAAAAGCCCACACATTCTAATGATTCTAACACCCAAGTGAGGATGGTGTCAAACCCCAGCAAGAAAGAGCCCCCAAGCCTCTCTAATTGTGTGAAATTACCACATCCTTTACAATCCCCTGCCCCAGAGTGGGAAAGACATCTTGAGGATGGAGGAGTTATGGAGCAATCGCTAACAGGAGCACGATTGCTCTGAGATGCAGAACGAGCGATGATTAAAGATGATCAGGCAAATTCTTTGGTTCTCTGATGCCAGGACACTGGCTGCTAAGAAATCACTGTCCTGTCTATAATGACAGCACCATCTCGTGGTGTGCTGCAGGCCATAGAATTCCATTTCACATCTCGCAATCTCTTGCAAACAGAAGGATGCTGCAAGATCCAGCGTGGAATTCTTCCGTCACTGAAAACAGCACAGAAGCTCTTCACGCTGCTTTAGCATTGCTAATGTAAGCTGAATGAATTACGATTCTCTTGTGGTTAACATCATGGTTTCTATTCACAGAATCCCAGAGTGGTTTGGGTTCAAGGGGACCTTAAAGCTCATCCAGTTCCACGGGCAGGGACCCCTTCCACTGGAGCAGCTTGCTCCAAGCCCCTGTGTCCAACCTGGCCTTGAACACTGCCAGG
>JAOSLQ010003083.1:0-20847 GCA_025629905.1 Lorius lory | reverse complement strand
AGTAAACACTGAGAAGTTAAAAAATAACATGGCAAACAGTTGGGGGGGGGGGGGGAGGGGGGGATAAAAAAAAATTACAGTTTTTGTGTGTGATCTATTTAGTGACCAGCAACTATAATCTCACACTGAACTAATTTGACCTCTTTCTGTACCAGGTGCACCCACATGTTCTCCCCATTCTTCACCCCAGACCAGTAACATTTACTCCAGAGTATCTGCCAGCCTGGCTGTTTATGTTACAATAGTACCTATTGTAATTAGGCCTTTAGCCACTGTACAGATACAGAACAATCAGTCATGGCTTTTACAGCTCATCTCTAACTGCACAGACAACAAGTAGAAAGAAGAAATCTGGGTCCAGATACACCACAGATCAGAGTTAAGACAGGCAGTTGCCCTGCTTCAGCATCAAGATTTTCATTGACGTCAACACTGAAACATTTTAGCACACCTGGTTTTAAACAAACTGTCCAGAAATAGGGAGGTCAGAGAGGTTAGAAATCAGCTTCTTTCTGCTGCATCCTAGTCTGCTTTGCAAAATGCCATCTCTATCTTGCTTTCAGGCATCCACTCTGATCCTTTCCAGAACTCGGGATTCTAGGTTTTAAATGACACTATGTTACTTGGAAACTTTTTGGTTAGTTTTCAAATACTTCACTAAAGACTTGAGACAAAGTAACCAAACAACTTGTTGCCCTCTCCTAGACAGATGGTGATGCACAGTATCGGAAGAAGTTACGCAGCTTTTGGCTGATGGGCAAAAAAGGCAATAATTCCAAACAATTTGGGGAAAAAAACCAAAACCAAAAAAAAAAAAAAAAAACAAAAAAAAAAAAAAACCTCAAGAAGGCTGATTCTGCAAATCCTCCTTTGAACTAAAAAGGGGAAAATTAAAACTAGAATGAGTGATGGTTTTGATGTGGATCTTCACTTCCATATCATTCATGCACCCCGCTATCAGCTTCACTGATTCTTGACATTGCAGGTGGCTAACAATAACTGGAAGAGCAAACTAATAAAGTTAAAGAGCTTGGTTTCAGTGATGTTTTGCCAGTATGAAGGCATCATTAATATCAACCAGTCTTGAGAAAACAGAAATCCCCTCTCCCCCCTTCATATAGATGTTTTGTTAAGTTGCTCTAAAACCAGCTTGGTTTCCTATTTCTAAATATCCTTTTTCTACCAAAAGAATTTTGTGGTGTAGGGATATGATGAAGTAATAGAAACAAGAACTGCATAGTGCCAGTTAGTTCTCATTAAACCCCCTGCCTGGGCAAGCTGTGCCACATGGGATTTGCTGTAAACCCCACATTCAGCAAGAGACATTCAGATGATGAGAAAGGTGGTATAAAATATATTTGGTGACTAGGAATCACATGCTCAAGAAAGGGCATAGCTCACACACTGACATGCTGGGAAAAGAACTTTTAGCATAAGAAACTAGCAAAAGACTGAGAAAATCTGAGGAAATAAGGTGCCTCACAAACCCAAATGGAAAATCAGTTGACGTGGCTATGAAATGTCAGCAACTGTAGCCAACAGCACACAAGGTCACATTTGCCCTCTTCTATCTTCCTTTAGGACAGTGCTTAAAGGTAGTTACTCTTCAATAGTAATAAATTTGTAATAGCATTACAGAGCTTGCAAAAGAAGTCCTAGTCCTTGGAAACATATGATTACCTGGGGCTGCTGAAGGAAGTTTAATCATTGACTAAAATAATGTGAAAAAAATTTTAACAGCAAACAAGACAATAGAGTTCTAGTTTAGTTTTACAGCCACACATTTTACCTAGCATTAGTGAGCATTAATACATCCATATCTTCCACTAACTATTCCAGGAGGCTCTGCAGCCTTCCTGATCTGTGTACTGCAAGACATAAGCCTGCAGGAAGTGGTGTTCAGCGTCTTAGGTGGAAGAAACGTGCCATTTTCCTGCAGGATAGATACCACAGCAAAGAAAACCTGCTTTTTACTTACTGATAATGGGCATGTTTTAATTCATTACATGGGGACCCAAAAGTCAATGAGAAAGTTTTAGAAACCTGACAAGCCACAGGAGCTTTGCAACAACCGCCTTGCTTCATTGCACCTTGCTAATATCTGCAGAAGAGCTTGGACAATTCCTGGTCACTTCAAAGTAGTCCTGTTCTCTGATAGAAAGTCTGTATAGCCATACAACCAAAGATCACATCAAAACATGCACCAGGCAAGTGGCTGAAACACAGTTATCTTGACAACCTTGACTCAGGCATTTCCTAGCTTCTCTGTCATTATTCTTGTGGTCTTAGATTCTTATTTATCTATGTTTAACTGAAGAGGCAGTCACACATAAGCTTCTCAAATTTAAAAAAGATAAAAGCTTCACTGATCAAACAGTATTAAGTGAAACACCACCAGTCCCCTACCTAGGTCACCAAAGTTCAGTCTTTACACATACCATGCAATTCTTCATTAGTTGAGCTAGCTGAATTTGCCAGGACAATTAAAATAAAGTCAGTTCATCTATTCTTGGTTCTCCTCTTAAAATTGCTATAAATTCAGTTCCTAGAGAGAGCAGAAAAATTAGGCCTTATGGTTTTGCTTGCCAAGGTTTCCTATGAAGGAGGAGAAAAAGAAAAGCAATTACTATAGCCATCTGTCTGACCCAGCTTCTCTTCCCTCCCAAACCTCTAGGGAGGCTAGCTGCAACTGTGCTATCTAATCTTTAAGGGAAAAGCCATTCAGTTACGCTTCATAATACCTCACTCAAAAATGAAATATCCTTGGGCTTCCCCACACATGCACTTGCCTATTTTATTTCTTGCCACAGCTGTATGTATTCCTGCAGCAGATCTGGAGCACAGCCCACAGACTGCTGCCTTCAGAGCTACACCAACAACAGCTGATTAAAAGCAACAAGGAACATAATCTTTTCCCTTCTCTTCTCTGAGCAGACAGAAACTAGTTTACATGCTAATGGCAATTAATGGCTTCCAACAGTATTGGAAAGATGACCTGCTGGAGTGAAAGACTGGACTGCACTGAATAGATTGACACAGCAGTGCCTGTTACTTCATGAAAGTCAAACAAAAGCGATGAGCCATAACAGTATTTCTTTGTTTTTTATTGAGTGAATGCTACAACTGCCTGGCCTTCTGTTGACTAGGGGAGGGAGGTGCTTCAATCCACCATCTAAAGTCACTGCTCTTGGAATAATGGGTTACAAATTTCCAGCATAAGGCCAGAGGTTTAATTTTAAGAGCATGAAAGGACACCTAATATTATGCACTAATTCTTCTTGAAAAGTATCAAAAGGCAACACAAATTCAGAGTTCAAAAGTTGCAAAGTACCTACAGTTCAAATGTTCTCAAGTCCTGTGTCTGCTTGCCATGAACAACAACAGTTAGCTAGGAGTCTAGCAGAGCTTAGTTAGATTTCAAGAATTAAACACACTAAGGAGACAAAATTGCCTATCTTTACTAACAAGGTTTAAGCAGTCTACAGGATTCAAAAATATTCTGTCCACCAGAATTTCCAATGTGAACCCTTAAGCAAAACATTTCCCTTCCTGAAGGCCAAAACCAACTTCAGTGTTATTACATCAGAGAAAAGAGCTCTTGGTTTGAATTTGGGCTGTGGGGGATTTTTTTGTAATTCTAGTTATTTCTCTCTCTCACCATTTGTGGCTTTTGTTTACTTTTTTAAAAGGTTTATTCTTTCAGCCCAGACAGAAATAGCAAGATCAGTTCCTGATACAAGCTGGCTGTGCTACAGACTGTTTGCTTTAAAGAAGAACTAAAACTCCAGCTATAAACAGAAAGGAAATCCCATCCTTTCACTTATTTCCCTGCACATTCGCACTTTTTTTTTTTTTTTTTTTTTTTTGCTAACCCATGCTGAGTCAACTGAAAAATAAGCCAGGAAAAAGGTTATTGGAATAAAGTGAAGCAATTTTTTCTTAGTTGATGGCTTCTTATTTGGGTTAGCTCTCCGTAAAGGATCTTGAAGGGTACAAGTGCTAGTAAGGCATGGGTGGGAAATGGCAAGGCCAGGACTACCTCTTCCAGCAGAGAATCACACTTAGATCAGCTTAGAGAAAAAGCCAAAACGCAGCATAGATAGGTGACTGGTGTCAACTTTTCTCTCAGATCATTTGCTAACCAAAAACAACTATAAAACCTACAAAGTGTATTTGTTGAAATGCAATTTCTATTCTCATTAAAGCCAAGTTTCATAGGAAAGTTTGTTAACAAACTTCCAAGGACAGAAGATTCTTCTAAAATATTTAAGTAACTCTGTTCATGTTCGGAGGAATCCCTAAAATATTTGTTTGCTTCTTTAGCTGGTTGGTTTGAGGTTTTTTTGGTGGGTTATTTGCTTGTTTTTAACTGTTACACCAAACCAAACTTTGCGTACACTAACGTAGTAGAAATCTGGACAAGCAAGCCCAGGAGCAACACTCCAACTGTCTTGAGTGATCCATGCCTGATATGCTGTCATCCCTTGAGAAGGGATAGATCTAGGCCATGGTGTGGATGGAATTGCCTTGCAAGCTTTCCAAAACAACGTCCATGAAAGACGGAAAGGTTAGAAATGCACACCTTTCTCTGAAGAGCTTGAAACCCTGTGTATCTATTTGGGCAGAAGCTGAACTAGTGCCTGATGTGACCCTCTATTGCACAGTATATCGGTTCTGAAGTTTTCTCCTTCCATTATGCAAGTTGCAGTCAATATTTCGAAAGCATTCTATGCAACCTAATGAAGGACATACAGCTTTACCTGAGCATTGCTTTGCAGGCACATTAAACATTTCTTCCAATTCTAAGTACTTCTTAGGATCACTGCATTTTTCAGTTCATCTCATTGGCTAAATTTAATGTTCACTTTTAACACAAAATTACAGGAGTGCAGAGGTCACAGACTGAAAAGGCCTGTTTAGTGGTTGTGTTTTTCCAGGCTCCAGAAGTGGTTACAGACTTAGTTAAAACAAGCTATTCTTACAGGCAGGCGTAGTACACACTAAGAGTCTACTATGCCTAACTTGGAATAGGGTGAAGAGAAAGCTGTTTGTATCAAAGAACTGAAATATCGTCCTCCCAACAGGAAATCCACTCATGTTCAGTTTCTTGAGCAGGCATACTGGGTCACTGTGGTAACTGGAAAATCTTACCACCCTAAAGATGCAAACTATGCTTCAAGTTTACTAAATGAAAGATTCAAGAGAGGCTCAAAGTAGTCATTAGTGGCAACCTCCAAAGGAGATATTTGAATGCTGTCCAAGTAAGAAGGTGAGGATATTATGAACTATCCAGAATCAGCAAAGAGCTAAAGAAACACACCATTCCACATCATTTGCCCAGCAATTGTCAGGGGGTTTTGACGGACATTGCTTGATTTCACATAACACACACTGGGCTATTATAAGGGGATCTTATATCCTGCTTCCAAACAAAACACAAACACTTCTCCAATAAAAGGCATTAAAGGCCAATGTCTAAGCATCAGCTTCAAGAAATTAGTCCAGATTTACAGCAGCATGGCACAGCTCCTTTCTAGTCCCTCAGTAGTAAAAACTTGATGGTTTCTAATTTTTGCCAAAGAAAAGTTAATTCCGCTTCCTTCCAAAAACCGTGCTTCACAACAATGCTGTATGCTAGAACACAAATTCGTGCTCATAGAATGGCAGACAACAAAAGAAGGTTTCACATTTTCACACTGTCATGTTAAAATCCAAGACTAACAAAAAGCACATGTCACAAACTGCAAAGCTAAGATACATTCACAACAATACTTGGATACCAAGCTCATCAAGAGAGGGCAGCCTATGTGGCAGACTTCATTCCTTCCTCCCCAGAACTTGCCAGCAGAGAGTTCCACAGCTGAAACAGCATCTTAGAAAAATTTTACCCACTGTCTCTGCTCCGAATTATTGTATCCAGCAAAATTGTTTCAGAGCCTATTCCTACAATTTTTGAGGGACCATTTGGCTCAGGAGCTGCGGTACTGTTTACTTACTCACTCCTGAATAGAGGCCAGTTAGCTCAAAAATATTTCCCTGGTTACTACCATTGGAGACAAACAGTGAGCCATAGCACCCATCGCTGTTGCCAGCAGTACTCTGAACATATACCTCAGTTACAGGACTCACAGCCAACCTCTCTGCCCAAGAAGACCCAGCCACCCTTCCAGCAGCCTTCTCCAAGCTGTCACTACCATCTCGGTTCAGATGCCCATCAGGAAAAGCAACAGAAACAGACTGCAAAAAATGATGCCTCCCCTTTAGACCCACGCACACTCACAAGCATGTGCCCTCCCTTGCGTCGCTGGCTGGCTTCTCTGCAGTCTGTCTGTGGTAATGAGTTCATATGAGGCAGAGGGGACGAGTGGAGAAGCAGCCTCCTGTGGAAGCAGTCCTGAGTCTAACCAACAGTGCACCAAAGAGCTGACACTTTCGTGGAGGAGACTGCACAAATTGCTTAGTAACTGCTCCAACGGAAACCACAGCAGAGACCTCCGACACACCATACCAGGCTTTAACTCCCTAAGGTACAGCTGGCTTCTTCCCTCCCAGGCAGCTCTCCATTCAGATCCTTAGACACTTTGCAGGAATTCACAGCTTAGCACAAACAAAGGTACATCCCAACAAGAGGCAAAACAAATTCACTTGCTCAGACTAAGGCATGGAAAGGGCTCTCATTAAAATAAATAGCAGAGTATTCAGGGCCAAGGGAAACCAATAGTGCTGCTATGAATGGCTGTCTCAGTGTACTATCCCGAAGGCACACCCACACACCAAAGCATAGTAGTGCTATTTAAAGACAAAGGAGAAGACTGCATGAGACCTATGAATTTGGCTAGAAACATGATGATAGCTCTTGAGCAGTGGAGTAATCAGTTCTGCATCTCTAGTTCAATAAATACTTCAGGACACAAGTTTGCACAGCACATGAATAGAGTTCACACGTGCTTTCTCGTTGGTGTGGCAATGGTGACATGGCATCTATAGCTGTCTGAAGTAATATCAAGTCACTATTTTAGCATTAAGCTGCTTGATAAAACTGTACCTTTACTACCACAAACCCCAGCAGCTCAGTAACTTCAGATAGAATTCACTCTTTACCTAGGGTGCAGCAGAGTAGTTCTCCCCTAGGATGCATGATGTAGTAGTAACAGTTTTGGGTTTTGTGTCCTGCCAGCAGTTAGGCTCAAAAAAGACAAGCATCATTTGTTTTATAGACAGAGAAATTAAGGCATCAGGAGAGGAATCCAGGTCACCAGCCAACCTCAGTTTCCCCCACCTGCTACAGACAGACGCTATTAGGTGGACAAAGGCAGACTAGGAGAGCAGCAAGGTATGCAGTATGTTTTTACATTGCCCTCTATTTCTCCATCATCTCCAAACTGCATGCTAAACAAATTAATTTACCAGCTTCAGTGAGTGAGTGTGTAATGTTACTCTCTGCTGCCTATACTGATATAAATGTCCACATGTAACTAATACACAGCCAATATCTGTTGCTCATTCCAGACACATTTTGCTGTTAGGAGGGGAGGCTGCAAGTAGGAGATTCACCCCCAGCTCTGCTTGTGCACAGAGAACAGACAATAGCCCAGCTACTCACAGAGACCCAGCTCATCTTCAGTGGGAGCCCTGCAACAGGGAGCAGAGTCAGTGCAGAGCTGAGTTCCACAGCCAGACCCTGGTGCAGTGCCCTGCCCTCTCCCAGGCAGCATTCCTAACCTTCCTGCAGAGACTCATCCTCTCTAAGAGCAGAGGTCAAAGAAGCTCCAAAGTGTTATGGACAAGTGTTCACATCAATGTAAATGGCTAAAAATGTGCCAGATGATTAGACTCTAAAAATCATTCTAACCCCATGTGTAGAGATGCTGCAGAAGTAGCAGATCCAGCTGCGGAGTTATAAAACTAAATGCTACTCTGCACGTGAACATAAATAACCAGTCTTATGGTGGATTCCTGAGTTAAGGAATGAACTCATTGTAGAAGAGGTACCAAGAAATTCCTCTCAGTCCACTCCAAGCTCAAAGGAAAGCTCATCAGGCAGCACTTTTAATTTCGTAAGCTAGATTCACAAGTGTCTGACATTTTTTCATTTGCATAATTAGTAAAGGTAATTTCAGCGTGCACCTGTAAAATGTCTTTGCCAAGCCGAAAAGGCTTAAGTTGTGTCTCAGTAGAACAACAGAGGCACTATCCAAATATTGTCCCACCAGCATACAGCACATGGAATATAGTAACACTGATGTTTCAGGTTTTGTTACTGGATATTGGCAAACATCTGCAGTGCATATGGAAGTTTACTTAAAAAAAATAAAATAAAAAATTCAAAGACCTGATCCCTCCTTTCTATAATACACCCCAATTTCATTGAAATAACTGTCACCATCCAAGCATCAGACCCCACATGTTCATGTGTTCACACCTGTGGATATGGGTCTCCAAAAGCATGACAAGGAATGGCTTGTACCTAAATGCCTCTATCTCAGAGAACATCCTCCCAGATTCTTTCACTGCAGGACTAGGGGGGACCACTAGGTTCATTGTGTTTGACTTAGTGAACACACAAGAAGTTCACAGAAATTGGATTAAACCAGCATTTTAGAAAGCTCTTTAATCTTATGTCAAAGACTGTAGGCAACTACAAATCCACTTCTCCCCCTAAAGCTGGCCTAACACAAATAAATTGGCTTGTGTTTCAAAGCTCTCACTTTAATTTCCAGTCAACTGATTCTTATTGTGGGTTTGACTTTTTTCTCTGGCAGATCTCCCTTCTCGAGTCTTGGGTCAAAGGGAAATGGAACAGAGTACCCCATTCTTTTACCTCTTCCCATCTCACCTCAGCTTTTCCCAGTGCTAGCAGAGGATGACCTTACTAATTAAGAGTATCCCAATTTCATAATCAGATCTTCAGTCATGTAGACTCTTGCTCCTTAGAGGCCCCTACAGCAACATACTGCACCAAGGTGGTGACTCAAGGGTTTAAACAAATAGCCTGAACTCAGCAATCCCCAATTTAATGACTCACAGTCACGGTTTCTGGATATGAATAATGTACTGTCGTTGTGCAGAACAACATTGCTGAGACACCCTGGCTTAGAAAAAGGTGAAAAAAAAAAAGTAAATGTTTGCTCAATAATTCTTGTCTGTTGTAAAAGCCTGAAGGAGTTTTTCCCCCCTTGAGAAATGGAATGAACTAATAGGATCAGAAATCTGTGCAACAAGACACCTGGTATAGTCCAAATATTAACACATAGAAAGCAGGGCTGCTACAACCAAACTTTATTTATCATTCTTTTATACTTGAGCACAAATAATTCTACTAGATAACATCCAGGTGGTGAAGGAGGTGAGCCCATGACTTAGAAACCTCATTAGGCAGGCTAATCCACAGCAAGATACAGATAATAAAGAAGCAGCATAATTTGTACACAAGATGAACATATTAGCACTGCAGAATTGGATACTTAAGCAGGACTTGAAGCAGCAGAACTGAAAATGGACACCAAGCTTTGTGGGCACAACCAGGGGGAGAGCTCTGCACAGATGCTCTCCAACCTTCCAGTGTATTCAGCACGATTTCCCCCCGAAATCTCCCTAGACAGTTTACACTACAATTTTGGCAATACAAAAAAAAGGAAACTGAGCTATTATCTTGTGGTAATAAGTCCCACAAGTTAACAAAACATTACCAATTACAGCAATCTGTCTGTGATTAATGCTTTTCCATTTCAAGTTGTTTCTTGCTCTGGTATCATGGGAGGAAGGGAAAAACATAAATACCCAGAAGGCCTCTGCTATAACTTGCCC
Source organism: Lorius lory (assembly GCA_025629905.1). NCBI lineage: Eukaryota > Metazoa > Chordata > Aves > Psittaciformes > Psittaculidae > Lorius > Lorius lory. The sequence continues at coordinate 11,040 of JAOSLQ010003083.1, read as the reverse complement.
TTCAAGAATTTGTTCTCTTGATCTTCTCAGTATTACATTCCATTTATCTCTCAAAACTTCTTTTAAATGGAAATCAAGCTACACCTTCCCTATTTTCATCACCATTCTCTGGACTTTTCTGATGAGGTAAACAGAGCTCAGTATTGCTCAATAGCAGCAGAGCAGGCTGCATATCAATGGGAACAGGTGAAGAGAGACACAACATTTAAGATGATCTTTTCTCAGAAAAATTTCTGCGGAAAACAGAATAATATTTTATTTTAGCTATTTTCTTTGCAGTGAGAGCCAGCTGAAAAACATTTATCCCAAGTTCCCTTGGTAGCATATATTAAAGATGATACAATATGAAAATAAAACAAGCAAAATTCTGAGCAATGCACAGGGAAGCACTGTGACTGAGTTGGAGGGAGTTTAGAAATATCTTCCACTTACACACTTCCACTGCAGATTTAGGTCTTCACATGAAACAGTCACTTTCTCCAGTAACCAGCACCTTTGTGGAAAGGTCAGCCATGTGGGAAAGGAAAAGCACTTCTCATTTATTTCACTATTGAAGATAGAAAAGCTAAAAAAAGTCAGTTTTCCCAGTTTATATCCAAAAGTCCTCCAATCCAGGGCCAGGTACCTCCACTAGTTTCACATAAACAACGCACTCCTTTCCCTCAATATTAAACCCTAGTACAAGGTCATCCTGACAGAAATAAACCAGGCCCTTTTCCTCCCTGAATAGATAGATCTGAAGAACTGCTTTTCATTTCCAGCAGTAAGAGAGACACAGCAGTAGAACTGAGAACAAGTGCCCATGACTACTGGACAGACAGAACTGTGGCATTCCTCTCTCCTACAGGAGGACTAAATCAGAAACACTCTGTTAGCACAAGAGACAGGTCCCCATCCTACTGGCAAGGAGGATCTTTCCTGCGTTTGCAGCAACAGCAAAATCCTGAATAGCCTCAGTAATTGTAGAACCATAGAATAGTTAGGGTTGGAAAGGACCTTAAGATCATCTAGTTGCAGCCCCCCTGCCATGGGCAGGGACACCTCACACTAAACCATGTCACCCAAGGCTCCATCCAACCTGGTCTTGAACACTGCCAGGGATGGAGCATTCACAACTTCTTGGGCAACCCATTCCAGTACCTCATCATTCTCACAGTAAAGACCTTCTTCCCTATATCTAACCTAAACTTCCCCTGAACTGTGCAATCCTCAGTGTCTGCAGACTCATGACCCTGGTTTATGCAGCCACCAACCCTGAGCACAGATGAAAAAACACGTATTTATTTACTTAAAAGTATATGCTCTGCATGCAGCCTCAAGCTCCACAGCATGCAGAAGCATAGTCTAATCAGCCAACGCTTATCCATCCATGTAAAGCTCTAGTAGATGTGTGGTTGTATCGGAGGACTCAAGCATCACAACAAGGGCAGGTAATAAAGAGCATCTGCAGCCAGAGAGGTCCATTTTCACAGGAGGTGTTACCAAGCATAAAAGTTGTTAACTAGCAGTTGGGTGATATGAATAGTCTTATCAGTGCTATAAAGGCATATGAGCCACTGTCCAAGAACGAGATATTTCATGACATGAGGCTAATGCTTTGCTTTCAGCCTCAGTATTTCTTTTGTGAGGAACTGAGAGCACTACAAGGAGGACCAACTCTGGACAGGAGTCCCTGCCACATTTCTTACCTGGTTTCTGCGAGCTCTTTCCCTTTGGTTGTCAGTTATAGCAACTTGGAGCTGCAGCTCTCAGAGAATCCCAAGATCACATACTGGTACTCAGAGTAGCACCATTTGTATATCAGACTCCAGAGCGGAATTCAGCACCAGTAGATGAGTTCATAAAGCAAGGTCCTTCCTCTACCTGTTGCTGGGAGTTGGGGCTGTGGAGCTCTGAGCAGTCATCACAGGGCCATAGGAAAGCTGCCCTTCAACTAACCCCTTACAGTGGTACATTCTTTTTGTAAATACACACTATTTTCATCTTTTTACATGAACAGAAAACTACAACCAAGCTTGAAACCACTCATCAAAACAAATCACATTGAATCAAAAGAAGCCTTGAACTTGCATGATCCAGCAACTGGATTAGCTTGGCACAGTGTTGCTTGCTATGGGGTACTGCTGATGAAAGTCAGGTTACAGCAGGCCACTGCAGGCCTGACTGCAACCACATGACCTTCATTTCTGCTGTGGTTACCTGTGTGCCTTCCATCTCTTCTCATTCTGATACTTAGTACAAGAGAGAAAATTGCCACATATTATTCACAGGGCTCCAAAGGTGTGGTCTGCATGTGAAAAACACTTCATGCCAACTAGTCCTCAACGACACTCCAGCTGGATCTTTACACTGACCCTAAGTGAGAATGAAGTTAGAATACACCACAGAGATCCATAATCCTGCATTACCACTATGCTCAGACAGAGCTAGCCTGAGAAAAAGACACACATCCACAGCTAGAGTTTGTCAATGAGTCTTCGCTAGTATCAAAGGACTAGCAAGATGAGCAGGCAGAGCCAAAGTTCTCTGGGACAGATCACCTTTCTTCTCCTGCGTTTATGTCACACCTACTGCAACAGGAAACTGGTCTAACCTTCAAGGATAGCGACATCATCAGGATCCACTATTCATGAAGGTGGGTAATTCCCACTGCTTCTGCTTTGCAGATAAAGAAACTAATGCCAAAACTAGAGATGAGTGCAAGGTCAGAGGCAGTTCAGAGCAGGAGCAAAACACCCAGGCAGTGTTGGTGTTATGAATTCCTGTGCCCTCTTGCCAGCTCCTCAGCCACCTTCTAACATTGTCACCACATGCAGAGTTTGTCACTAGTGTATTCTCATAGCTCACACAGCTCTATTGAACGCAACCGAGGGCACTGTGCCCCTAGAAATTACCTAACTTCTCTCCCTCCTGATGCCTCACTGGCAGAATTTATAATAAAAGCAGTGAAGATGCTTTCTGCTTCACAAAATGGCAACAGGCTCAGACTGACTTGACATATCTGCTCTCTAGCAGAAAATGATTTTCCAAGGGATTTCCACCCATCCACTCTGCCAGGTCGTCTCTCTATATGTGAGAAGCAGGGAAGGTGTTTCCCTGGGAACAGTAACCATGGCAAAGCTCTAACCAGCGTCTTCCCCTCTTTACCTACAGGAAGAAAAGGAATAGCAGATGCCTGAGATCTGCCTCCAGCAGGCCCATGGGCCCCCAAAGCTGTAAGCAACCTGGAAGCACCTGATCAAAGATTCAAGAAGGAACTTCAATTAATTCTGTTCTGTCGCTTACTCAGATACCAGACATTTCTGCCATGTGCTGAACTCAGAATGCCTCATTACAAAGAGTGCAACTGGAAACATCAGTGTTACTGAAAGGTCAGCCAAATACAACAACGTGTAAGTAGGCACTGAGCCCAAAAATCAGTGTGGATAGATAGCCAGTAGAAGCAGAGGTACAACAGACTAGCTTTGCAGTTTTCAAGCCCTGGCATTGTGTGTTAGAGCCCTATTAAAGAAAGCATCTGCAAGCCCCAATTTGCCAGCAGATGACCTGCTTCTGGGCCACATCTTTTTCTGCGGAATATTCTCGATATACCAGATTGAATACAACTCTTTGCTGAAGAGATAATTAAAACATACTAAACACTTAAGTTGAATGCAGAATCATATTGCATACTTTAGGGGATCGTTTTGTCATGTACTAGTGAACTTGCAATAAATTTCTGGATTTGAGGTTTGCTAAGTATTCATTCAAGTTAACAGAGCAAATGACACCAAAGGGTTTCTTTGTTAATCTTTCTCTCACATGACACGTAGAGAAAAAATGTTCTATGATTCAGCAAGCTTGATAAGTGACTAAACAGCCAACAGCCTAGATCTCAGCTACCATCACTCCACTTCAGAGTTAACATGCAGTTAGCACAAATTGCCTGGACACCAGCAGCAACCTGCTCAGAGTGGAATACTGCCCTATACCAAAATTGACTCACATGGGGCACAAAAAGCTTGATAGCCCAAGTTTCTGTTAGGAGTAGAGTGAAACCAGAATCTTTACAATGAGAAAGATATTAACATTCTACATAGTAATTTAGGAGCAAAGGGTGAGAGGGTCAATGGGGTCATTAAACCTAACACAAACATTCATACCAAAAGCTATTTTACATGCACAACAAATACCTGCTCTGGGCATACACAGAAACCTCAGTGTCTAACACTCAAATGAAATAAACATTTATTCAGAATAAGTCTAGCACTTCTTTTAACCTCCTCTAGGTCAAATCACTGCAAGTATCCCAGAAATATGCAGCCAAGTCAAATGATGCACTCATACCTCAGTAAATACTCAAATGCAGCTAGTTGCCTTTATTTACCACTGACTCCTCAGAGAAAGCATTAGAAAAATAATCTCTTTTTGCACATCTCCTAGGGATGCAATGCAGCTACCACTAAGAGAAGGTGCTATTTCTTTTAAAGATGCTGCACATACCTTTCTTCGCCATGCGCTCCAGTCTAATGCATCCTCCTATAAAGTCATGATAAGATTTCATTTCTCCTTCTGTTATCCGGACAGCAGTGAAAGGTAGATTCCTGGGCACCTGTTGTCCACATTTCCGACACCAAGAAGCCATTGCCACAGCTCAGGAGATTCTTGACAGGAATCTGCTCTTTCAGTTTGCTGGAATTCAGCTTGATTCTTCAGCCGTCAGTCCAGGCTGGTGATTTTATCCCACTTAGTTCATTCAAGGTCACCCACGCCAGCAGGATGTTCGCCATTGCAATTGGCTAAGACTTTTATAGGCTTACTGACTGTGTTTGTTTCTCCTTCCTTCCTTTCAATATCAGTTTACTTTATTCTCTCATTCAGAATGAAAGCTGTGAACCCCAGCACAGCCCATGCCCTGAATAGCTTCCTTATCATTAATTTAAAGCTATCTTATAAGCAACAATGAAGAGAGAAGATCCCAGAAGCACACTGCAAGATCACAGACGGTCTCTTCAAAAGCATGCCAGATATGATCATGAAGACTTTTTTCTTAAATATTTTTCTTCATGATTTTCGGTTCCTTTTGTGCTTATGATTTTATGATTCACTACCGAGAATGGATTTTTACTGCTGCATTTCAGAGCTTGGACGTTGCAAGGAGACTGCTCTGCAGAGCTGCTCAACCAATTACTCATATGCCTGGCAGTGGCACTGGGAGGCTGCAACTGTACAGAAAAGCCCGCTGCTGCTGTGCAGAGTCCCTGCTCATAAGATCTGATAATCTAAATGAACAGAGTAGCAAATGGAGGACAGAAGAGAAATACTGCTGGCAGACATGCTCGGCTAGCTGTGCAACCCCCAGCCCAAATTCAGTTTAAAAAGAACTTAGATCCATCAGTTTGACACCAAAAGGAGAAATCTGAAACATACATTCAGACATCTCTTTTGAAGGGGCTGGATGTTTAGGTTGACTTTTTTCCATTTTAATAACCAATATAACACAAAGCATTGGTTAGAGAGCCTAGTGAAGAAACTAGTACTAGGGGAACTGAGTGCAGAGAGCACCCAATCCCAGTGCAGGGAGGAAGAAAAGGAACCCTTCCCTGGAACAGGGAGAGGACTGCACAGGAGAGGCATGAATGGGCACAAGGCCAGCACTGGTGACGGTGCAAAGAATACAGTAAAAACCTACTGAATCAGGGCTGAGCTGCAACACAGAGCTCAACTGCAGGGACCTGAGTACAGAACAAGGCTCCTGCAAGGATCTTATACACAGGTCAGGAGAGTCTTTGCCTTCCTCTGCCTCAATCACTACTACCAGTTGCCACTTTACATATAGCAGAGGGAGCAGGTACAGAAAATGGCAAGCATGCTTCTTTGGGTCTTCTCCATAGATAACACAGAATGAAGGGCTGCTTTCTGGCTGCTCCAGACAACCATGACAGAATGTTTGGAAAAGCTAAGAAAGAGAACTTTTTCTGCTCATGAACTGCCAGCATAGCCTAGCAACATCATCTGGTTTGGTTTGTCAATGAAAAAGAAAGTAAACAAATGAAAGAAAGTGTAATCAGAAATGAAAAAAAAAAAAACCCAAACAAAAAACAACCCAACCAACAATCACACAGATATCCTTAAATGCCATTAACCAAAACAGCCTGAAGAACTGCACCAGTTCCTAGTTTCATTAGAAATACCAGTTCACCTTGGAATTGGAACTTGCTGACAAGTGCTTGCTGTCATGACTGTATGGCCAGAGGATTGCCATAAATTTAAAGTCAATTCAGTTTAAATCAGTCCCATATCTCTTTTCACAAAATAAGATGCTTCTGCCCCCAAAAGCAGTGCTCCAATGGTTGGTATCACTGTTAACCACGAAACATGCAACAAACATACTGGGTCTCAATGATGATGGCCCCAATGGATATAATTTCTTGTGAAGAGTCAAGAATTGAGATTGGGAAAGCATTATGTGACAGAGAAAGGAGTCTGCTTCTGCTGCATGTGTAAATGAGGCAGCTAGAAAATACTGTAAAACACTCCCTGTTTGCAACTTATCCCACACAGTCATTAAACAATTGTGGGGAAACAGACATTGCTTTTCCAACTGACCTTTCAAGAAAGGTTAGTAGATGAGACTCAAAAATTGCCTCCCTTTTCCACCAATGATTTAAAAACCAAACAAAATTCCCACAACACCAAAAAAAGCCCAGCAAAATTAGCAGGAAATAGCTTATTTATTCCTGAAGACCAGCAGCTCCCCCACCTATGTATAGTATTCTACAAAGCTGAGAAATAAGTAATCTAAATCCAAGGACACTATTAAGAATGATACACGTAACAGCTAAGAAAAAAAAACAATTCTGTATTTCGTTCCCAAATCTTCAGGTTTTACTATTTTTATGTGATGTTTTATCTAATGTTTGAACTGTTCTTTGACAGCTATGCTGAAACACACTATTCCTTTTGCATATACCTCCATGACCTTCTTTCTCCCTCCCCCACCACACAGATCATGAATCTGATAAGCCATAAAGCATTTCAGCAGCTTGAAGTAAAGGTTTACTGTCAGAGCACACTTAGTGCTGTTACAGGTAGCATTCATTCCATTGTTCAGCTAGAAAATGGAAACTGGTCTTTTCTATTAACTTCCATTTATTTTCTTCCAACTAAAGCAGATCAGGACTCCCTCCCCCTCCTTTTTTAATAAAGGACTACATCTCAGGCACTGTTTTAAGCCTCAGTGAAGGAGCAGAGAAAAATAGTATCTTTGCTCTTGAAATTACTTCTAGCATACAGCACTGTTGCAACTACTACATGCAGTTACTGGACTAGAAGGCACTAATTCCAGTGCCATATGGCTTCAGAATCTCATTACACTGATCTGCTTAAAGTGATTTCCTAACTGACGAACAAAGCATTTTTGGTCATCTTCAACAGTGGGAAACAAGAACTCTGCCACTGCTGGCACACATTTACTCCCACGTGAGCTGCCAAAGCAGAAGTGAGTATAGCAAAGATCAGAAGACAACCTAGCCAAAGAACTTTTTTTGCCATCTCAAACCTGTATAGACATCCACAGCTAATCAAGGACCACTACCATCATTATTTAAAAAAATGAAACAAGCCAGTGCCATCACTGCTGGATTAGAGAATCTGCCCAGGAGATCAGGAGATGAGTGGAATCTTCATAGGTCAAGCACTGGGCAGGACTTACTGCTGCACCTTCAGTGTTTATTTTATCTAGCTCTCTTGACCTCTGCAGCCAAGTGCACACCCGCAAGAACAGAAGGCATTTCTGTCCTGCTAGGCATCTGCTTGGCAAGATAAACAGATTCCCAAAGTTACCAATCTGTAACTGGCACAAGGGTAAAGAGCAGCTAGATGCAGGGCCTAGGCTTGGATGCAAAATTATTCCAGTCCTGATAATGAAAATGCCTAAGGATGTAAGTGAGGCTAAGAGCCTTCCTGTGCAGTACATACCTAAAAGATAGCTCTTGGCTTAAAGAGATAGGTGAATAAAATTAAATAAAAGTAAATGCAAAAGGAGCAGGTGAGAGAGATACTCGGTATTCCAGAGAAAGTTGTGATCCGTAAAACAGCATGTCAGGCCACCATTCTTCCACACTCCTAAACACCATGATCACCTTACCACCAATGTAGCATGCACTGTGAGAGGTGGATGCTCAGGAACAGTCTTTGTGCCACTGCCCTCCAGCAGCAGTATGAATGCTGAAAAGTCTCTGGGCATCAAGAAGAGAACACGCTTTTCCCCTCTCTGTACTCTGTCACTGATGCACTGAGTCACCACCCATGCGATGCTAACCCTGACTCTTACTAGCACTGAGAGCATTGCACTGCTCCTTTTTCTCTCCCGCTTTACCTTTTTCTCCCTGCAACCAACCACTGGAGCACTCACACTGCAGAACAGCTGCTGGATCCATGCAGCAAAGACCACCAGGACAGCTTCTTTCCTTGAGGCAATTGCGTACACTCCTTCATGGATGCAATATTTTTTTTTTGTTACTGCAATTCATAACTTAAAGCAGATAAAGGAGAACACCAAAAAGACACAGGGATAAAAATAGGATCTGCAAGAATCACAAGGCTTGTTCATACTCAAGTCTTCTGGACATATGCCAAATAGGAAGAAACAGCTTCTCACATTACAAAGTACAGTAAAGGCATTTCCAGTGTTTTATTGCCATCTCTCAAACACTCAACATCAGTTACTATATAGGGTGAGATATTGGGCTTTAGGGACTGTTGATTTTTTCCTGCTTGCATGTCTGTGTATTGAGGTTCACTGAGTTACTTTGAGCAGTCCACAAAGAAAAAGGACGTCCTATCTAGAGTTTTCTAAACACCAAGGTTTCAACTGAGCTCTCTTGGCTGGCAGGTACGCATCAAACACATTCATAGCCCCTAAGGCAAGGCTTGCATTCTTCTAGGGAACTGAGGATAAAACTGAGTCAAAGAGGAATGACTCCCTCTGGCCAGGCAACTGCGAAGTACATGTTCTTTTTTCCTAGGACAAAGCTACTGTCAGAAACCAGAGGTCTGTCCTGAAGGACCTGCCCACACAGGCAGGCACCACCTGCAAATGAGAGGCTGCAGCACTTTCTTCCGTGTGCCCCCACAAGCACAATCACACAAAGCAGCTGGACACTGGCATACACCTACACAGAGGCAGTAGAAATTTTTCCTGCTCAGCACCTGATGCTGTACAGCTGTTCCTTACACACATCCACCCACAGCCTTGAACCCCTGAGCCATTCCCAGTTTATCCTCCCCAGCTTTGTCTTTAAGCCATCACCTGTAATGGATTAAAGGTTTAAAAAGACACAACCTACAGGGTGATTCCTCAAGCTATGCCAAAACAGGATAACCTGTTAGCATGTGCATCAGTAGGCACCTCATTTATCTCTCCCACCCAGAGCACTGCATTATGCACCAGGGTGCAGCAAGGCCAAGAGACCGGCCTCAAAGCTGAGTGGTGCAGCTGATGAGATAGGAAATTGCTCTTTAGTCTGCCAGGAAACTCCACTATAAACGTTTTCTGCTGACCAGCACAGATTAACTCAATAAAATGTATCTAAATCCCACATCCGTTTATAGACCTTCATCTCAATAGGCATAGTCCACTTCATGGAACATAGCATTGAATAAGGGTATGTACTTCTCCAGTGATTCTCAGCTGAGTGCTTTGTCACCACAGAGATATTGTTGCTTCTATGAAATAGACATTTTTCCATTTAATTGCCAATAACAGGATACAGTTTAAGAATAATATTTTTGTTTTCTTAAAGTATGCACCTAAAAACCATTTAGAGAAGGCTTGGGAGGGAAAGAAAGGGCAAAAATAATTTCACCTAGTTTTTCCCCACAAAAGCCACCAAACTTTGGTGATGAATGTGCAACACCTCCCACTGTCTCAAGAGCCCTTTGAACTGGGTTATACTGAGGGGAATCTTTAAGTGCAAAGTTGTTCTGCTTAAAGAAGCAACAGCAAAATAGCTTGAAAGCAGCAGATTCACAACTAGGACTATTCTGCTGTCAAGAATGAAACTATGACAGAGCTAACATAAAAAGACTGTTGACATGACCTTAAAGTGGACAGAGGCATATGGATCAAAAGGCATGCTATCCTTAACTACTACATGTATCCATAACTACTCTCAAATATAGGTCCATCTACACTGGACTTCTGATTCTCTGAGGTACTAAAGACCTGTGATTGCATTGGTATCACCTGGAGTTAGAGGCAATCAGCCTTTGTTTCAAAGATCTATAGCAACATTGATGTAGATTAGCATGACCTCTCCTGGATCTGCAAACTAGAAATATCTGCCAACACCATCTCAGTAGCAGAGCACCCTTTTCAGTTAGCTTTGGAGCATAGCTCCAGATACTGACAGGCACGCTGCATATGGGCAGTGAACAAGGTTGAACACCACATCATCAGTACATATGCACTACTAAAAGAAGTAGATTTTAGCAGATGACACATCTTCTGGAGTCTGCATTTATTTGAGAAGGATTTCAGCTCCCAACGCACCTGCTGCTGCACCAATGCAGGCAGCTGGCAGAGATCTCTCTTACCACAAGGACTTTTGTACCATCTGATTCCACACCCCAGCAGAGAGCAATACCACAGGCAGACTTCAAGTACTACCCTGTTCACCTAACCAATGCTTCTAGATAGCACTGAAAACCAGCTGTAGCATGAAGGAGAATTAGAGCCAGCCTCCATCCAGCATATCACTAGAATTAATTCTTAAGTAATATAAAGACATTCAGAGTAAATAGCCTCTTCTGTTCCTTTTCAAATGCTGCTTCCTTCTAAGATGCTATAACATCTGAAGGGTCTCTACGTTTCCTTTCACCTCTTGTAGCTCTGAAGTCTCCAAGAGCTCTAGGTTAACAATGGAGTGCACAAAATTACTATCTACAGTCACCCTGACTGAAAGAGAATCAACATGATCCGTCAGTGTGCACTTACAGCCCAGAAAGCCAACCGTATTCTGGGCTGCATCAAAAGAAGCGTGACCAGCAGGTCGAAGG